>WOXC01011928.1:0-35000 GCA_011680675.1 Gymnobelideus leadbeateri | reverse complement strand
CACCACCATCATCACCACCACCACCACCACCTACCACCACCATCACCAGCACCACTACCACCTACCACACCACCTACCACCACCACATACTACCATTACCACCACCACCTTCACCACCACTATTACCACCACCACATACTACCATTACCAACACCACCTACCACCACCACTTTAGAAAATCACCTTGGCTAATAAGCTAACAATGGATTGAAGTGAAAATATTGCCATCAAGGCAGGGAGACCAATTAGAAGGATATTGTAACAGTACAGGAGTTAGGGGACAAGGGCCTACACTAGGTTAGTGGTTCTATAGGAGGAGAGATGGGGGTGTATATAGGAGATGGGAAAAAAGAAACAGTAAGATTTGGCAATGAATTGGGATATATGAAGTGAAAGACAATGAAGACATGAGGATGATAGCCTGTGGGCCATCAGTAACTGGGAGGAGAATGACTCCATCCTTTGCTTGAAGACCTCCAATGATGGGGAAGCCATCCAAAGACTTTCCATTCTGGGGAAGCTCTAATTATTGGGATTTTTTTTTCTGATGGACACCTGTCAGTTATTTGGATAATTCAAACTGAAAGGACCCTGTCAATTTTGGCTAAAGCATTATATTGTTAATGTGCACAAATTCTTTGAATCCCTGTTTCAAAAAAGATCATTATCAGAGAAAGGGGACATTGTTTTCCTTTTCTTCTCATCCTCTTCCTGTTCCCCTAGGAGTTCTTTAATTAATGTAATCTGAAGAGTTCCAGAACCAGCCAATGAGGATTTAGTTCATGTTCTTTCAGATGACCTCATGTTCTGATGTACTGGTAGATGCCATCTGGCTTTCCATTTATATGAACATACTGTTACTAATGCTGAGGTCTCAGCAGGACATCTGGGCAGAGTCACAGAAGCTGTCAGCCTAAGGCTCTGGATGCCTATAAATATATGTTAATGAGTTCAGAGGAGGACACTTCAGGGAATTGCATCACATTTATTTTCCATTCATTTTATCTGTCACATCTGTAATTTCCTTGTATGTTGTAATGATCCCTTGTATTTTTCTCACACTTGGCCTTTAGCTTAGAGTTTTGAAGCCTTATATGCTCAGTCTTATATTAACCTTTTACATTTTTTGATCATCTGCTCATTAACCCTTTTGAAGAGTACGGTACAGTTATTTAAAAGAATCAAAATATATGAATAAAATAATGAACAGCTCAGGCTTGGAGAGTGTAGTATACACAGTAATTGGTGTATCTGTTTAACTCTTTAGACCTGCCTCCCCTGCGTGCCAATCACAATTGGCACAAATCAAGATTTTTATAGGTCTGAGAAAAAGGAACTCTCTTTTTGAAAATGGGAGGGTTTCTAAAAATATAGTCAGAGCAGCCAGACCATTAATAGCTTCTATAATAGTTAAATAGATTCCCCTCTAATGTACCTGGATAGGGTATTGGAACTGGAATTAGAAAGACTGGTTTCAGATATCATGTGACCCAAGACAAGTCGCCTAACCTTTCTTTTAAAGTTACATGTTTAATTTATTATATACTTTATTTTAAGCTTTTATTTAGTATTTTATTTCCCCCAGTTACATGTAAAACAGTTTTTAACATTTGTTTTTAAAACTTTGAGCTCCAAATTCTCTCCCTCCCTCCCCACTTGTGCCCCCATTGAGAAGGGGAGCAATTCCATAAAGGTTATCCATGTGTAGTCACACAAAACATTCATAATAGTCATGTTGTGAAACAAAATAGAGAAGAAAAAATGCCTAACTCCTTGATATCTCAGATTCTCACCTGTAAAATGAGAGGACTGGATTTGATGGTCTCTTCCAACTCAAATCTATGATTCTTCCAGACACTAGGAAGGTTTGGAGCCTAGGGGGGAACAGAACACCTTCACTTTTCATTGGAAGTGTTCCAATTCTTAATGGTTTTAGAAGAGTGACAAGGCTTCCCCTACTGGAGAGAAAGGAGAATTTGTGACAGTGAAGATGATGGAGAAGTATGGTGTTATAGCACTAGTTGGGGACCAGGAAGAGACAACCTCCTCCTGCTCAGATCCTCATGCAAAACTTTCTATAGTGTTTGGTCGAGGTGTGGCCTGAATGAATGTGCTTCCCTTACCCATGTTAGAAAAGAGGTCTAGGCTCTAGGGACATTGTGAGGAGGAGACAAGGTAGCCTAACACCAGTGATTGCCCATCAAACAGGAAGAAATGTGTGTTTTACGTTCAAACTATCTTGAGGTTCCCATTGATACAAGTGGACACACACTCCTTTTATCTGCCTTCACAAAGTTACCTATGGAACAGGTAGATGAAGCTGCTTTCTCAATGACAACTTGAACAGCTGGCATTAGACTTTCAATCCTTTAAAAGGAATTTTTTTTTATTTCTTGTTATGTGTTTAAAATGGCTTTAAAATCAGGTAGCTACTAAAGCCACGCCAATTCTGCTTTCTTGAATATTTTTGGAGAGATAGGGAAGAAAAGAGGAGGAAGAGACACAAGGCTGTATACTGTCACCTTATTTATTAACTTACGTAGAGTGCATCTTGCAAAATTCCAGGCTGGAGGAATCAAAAGCAAAGATTAAGGCTGCTGGGAGAGATAGGAATGATCTCAGAAGTGCAGATGATGCCGCTCTGATGGCAGAAAGTGAAGAGGAATTAGGAAGCCCCTTGGTGAAGGCAGAAGAGGAGAGTGCAAAAGCTGGCTGGAAGCCCAAAGCAAAAACAACAACCAATATCCTAGCAATTGGTCCCATCACTTCCTGGCAAATAGAGGGAGAAGGAGTCAAAGCAGTAGCGGCAATTGTAGCCAGGAAATTAAGAGCCTTGCTCCTTGGAAGGAAAGCCATAGCAAATGTGCACAGCAGACTGAAAAGCAGAAACAACGCTTTGCCAACCAAGGTCCATATAGTTAGAGTTATGGTTTTCCATTAATACTGTATGACTATGAGAATTAGACTCTAAGGAAAGTGGAATGCTGCAGAATCAATGCTTTTGAGTTGGAGAAGACTTTGGGGAGTTCCTTGGACAGCAAGGAGACCAAATCAGTTGAATATTAAAGAAATTAATTCAAGTTAGTCACTGGAAGGTCAAATAATGAAGCTGAAACTTAAATCCTTTGGCCACATAGCGAAAAGATGAGACTCATTGGAAAAGACCCTGATGTTGGGAAAGATTGAAGGCAGAAGAAGAAAGGGATGGCAGAGTATGGAATGGATAGTGTCATGGAAGCAATGAGTATGAGCTTGAACTGACTTTGGAAGATAGGAGAAGATAGGAGGGACTACTGTGCTATGCTCCATGGGGTCATGAAGAGTTGAACATGACTGAATGAATGAACAACAATTTATTAAGGGCTTACTATGTGCCAGACAATGTACTAGGCACTGGGCATATGTGGATTAAAGGATGATTCAGGTAAAGGAGTAAGCTTCGGTGAGGAAGGCTATCTTCTATGACTGGAGAGAAGGAGATGGATGAAGGTTTTTGGAGTTATCTAAAGAGTAGAAAAGAGTAAATGGAGGATACTGGTCCACTTACCCAATATCTTTTAAAAATAGATTTTCATTTATTTCATTAAATATTTCCCAATTACATGTAAAAATATTTTCAATATTTATTAAAAAATTTGAGTTGTAAATTCTTTTCCTCCCTCTTGCCCCTCCCTCTCCTTGAGAAGGCAGATGATTTGATATCAGTTATACATTTCTCAGCAAGGCTTTTCACCTCTCAACACTCTAGGCAGTTCACTAAGACCCTAAGTTTTAGAAAAGGTTGGGGACAAGTGATTCAGATCAACGTTTTATGAACTCGAAGAACACAGTGATCTTCATTGGTGGAGAGAATTTCTTCACCATGAATTCCATATAGCAATGAAAATCACAAGTTTACAAACAGAATACTGACAGCAATAGGAACAGTAAAAACTGTTGCATTGTAACATTTTCTAATGTAGCAGAATGGATTCCCTTATTGCCCACATCTCATAAATTCATGGAATGTTAAAAGAAGAGACCTTCTGTGTACATAACACAGATAAGTTGAACTAGATAAGTTCAACTCTGCCTCATTTTACAGATAAGAAAACAGATAAGAAATGGTGGTGATTTATTCAATGTAACAGATACTTTGTGGGATCCAGGCCTCTACTGGTTTTTCTAGCATAGGCATTGATTAGGTCTTCAATGAACCCTTTAGTTACCAGAGGTCATTTATTATAGGGCCATCCCAAGGCCCACTGGGGACTCCTGGATAAGAAAGCTCTGTAATTCAGTGCCTGCTTTGCAATTTATAATCTTAGAAAACTGTCTAGGGCACTAAGATGTTAAGCAAAACTCATCCTCTTGCCTCAAAATTTGCACAAAAGGAAAAGTTTAAAATGAATTCCAAAGAGAATCTTGAAGAGAGAATGAGGTTAAGTCAAGAGTAAGCACCTAGTATTATACACACATAGTAGCTTGGGTATATGCAATTCACACAAAATGACCCCAAATCTCATTATATCTGAATTAAAAAAAACCTTTGGAGATCATTTAATTTACTTTCATTTTTCTAAGAAGTAAACTAAGGCAGTCAGTCCTCAAGCATTTATTAAGCACCTACTATGTGCTCCAGAGATACAAACACAAAATGAAGTATTTTCTTCCCTCAGGGAGCTTACATTCTATCACATATACCTTTATTTTCTGCTATCTGTGGTTCTGTAATAGGGCAACATCCAAGGGAGACAACTCCTTTGTGCTGGGGCTACAAACCTCAGGGACAATCCTGACAGGGACTTCAGGTCTTGTGAAACTATATGCCTATGACACAAAGTGATCACCTAAGAGGGAATAGCAGAGTCCAGGAGGAAGTAGAAGCTGAGCCAGGTGATGAGATGACAAGTCACGGAGCCAACCAGGAACTAGATGAGCAGACAGCTGGCTTAGCTATGAGGATATGAAGCATCAGGGCTGTACAAACTCCTAGGGTCTGAAAGTGCCAAGGACGGGTACACCTGGGCAGAGAGTACTGACTGAGAACTAGGAACACCAATTGCTCAAATCTGCCTCTACTTTGCCCTGACTCCCTCACAGGAGGAAAGCTGGAGGAGGAAAGCTTCATTCCCAGATTGTGCTAAGGAAGAAGGAAGTGTAAGGATACTCACTTAAGGAATAGGAATAGAAAATTCCAATTTCCATTTTTTAAAATGTACATGTTTTCACTTAATTTTTTTGGCTGCTATTTGCTTAGATTTGTGAGTATAGTACATAATAAGCTCTGAGGTTCCTTCTCATAACTATTGCTCTCAGAGATGAATCTTGGGTCCTGGAGTAAGGCTATATCTTGTCCTCAGGGTTCTAGGGATACCCCTGAGGAGTTTGGTGTCATTCTTTAATGCTATTGGTTCAAGCTCCCAATGTGACCCAAGATTATGAGTTGATAATAATTTTTTATCATCCAGTCTTAAGCAGCTTTTAGAAAGTTACTGAAGAAATACTTCCTCTTTTTTCCCCAAGAAATTTTAGAAATACCATTTTAAAAAGGGTTATTTATGAAGGTGCTATAATTATAAGAACAATTGGTGCAAAACATTCCCCTAAAACTCTATGACACATTTTCCCACAAGTATATGCTGAATCTAGGGAACATGGTCTTGAGTTTAGAGAGTACATTTGGCAAAGGGTAACTAAGAGGTTCTAGTTGCTAGAAGTTCCTTTCTTCTTTTAGAGGCACTCATAAAGCTCCTCTCTTGTATGACTTAATTTCTTTCAGGGCTTCTTGTGGAGCTGTGAATCTACACCCTATCTGTCCATGACTCCCAATGCAGACACTGCTCTCAGGGATTCAGGGGTACTACTAGAACACTGATGGTAAGATGGGAAGTCTAACATACTCTAGCCCCTTGAAGGTTCACATGGTCCTCTTCTGGCCAAAGTTGGGGATTGGGAGAGGAGATCTAAGCTGAGTCCAAACCTAAGACCTCTCCCCACTTCCCCTCTCTCTAAGGTGGTTCTTACTCTGGGATTTTTATTGGAACACCACACTTGCTCTAACTTTCAAATTCTAAATTAGCTTAACAATTCCTAGATGATCTAAGTTTTAGAAAATCTAAGTTTTAGAAAAGGTTGGGGACAAGTGATTCAGATCAACTTTTTATGAACTCGCAGAACACATTTCCTGAGCCTATCTGATTTCTATGCAACAGCACTCTAGTTCCAAAGACTTTTCTAACAGTCTAAAACCCATGCTTGAGATCGATTGATTGGGTATATTATCACAGAATTTAAGTGGGGTAGAGTGACAATCAACTTCACCCTTACATTAGCATGGTAACAAATTAAATATCTAGGTCACAATTTCACTTTAGATGTTCTCAATTTCTTTTATGGTTGGGGCTTGAGCCACATAAGGTAAATTTACTCTCATGATATAAATACAAGTCTGTGTGGCTAGTGCTGCCTGTCCAATGGGGGATAATTCCACTCATATCTTATGTACTTTGGAGGGCTATTTATCTTTATATGCAATTCAATAAATACTTATTTAGCACCCACTTTTGTTGTTATTTTTCAGTTGTGTCCAACTCTTTGTGACCCCATTTGGGATTTTTTTGGCAGAGACACTGGAGTGGTTTGGCATTTCCTTCTCCAACTCATTTTACAACTGAGACAAATAGTGACTTGCTAGGAACTGAGGCAAATAGTGACTTGCTAGTGACACAGCTAGGAAGTGTCTGAGGGGAAATTTGAACTCAAGAAGATGAGTCTTCTTGACTCCAGGTGGGATACACTATCCACCATACCACCTAGTTGCCCTAGCACCTACTACATGAATTTCAAATCATAAGATCCACAGCTAAAAGATTTATTACATCATTACTTTGCCAGAGAGTAATCTGAAGCCCAAAGAGTCCAATGACTTGTCCAAGGTTTCAAGCTCAGGTTTCAATTTGATTCAAAATATTATACTTTTCCATAACTATGATATATTAAAATATTGCATGATCTTTGTATATGTCCTGTTACTGGCTAACTCTCTGAGGATTGAGACTCTACTTATAGATCTCTCCATGCCCTGCCCATTACCCTGCAAACAGCAGGTACTAGATAAATATACATCATGCATTGTAGAATTAGCCCCCTCCTTCCCCAAATTATAGGAAGGAAACTTAATACTTAAGCATTGTTTCAAATGACTAGACTGAATGCCAAATGCTCAGTTGGGTTGATGAACCTAATGTTTCAGGAACTATTGATCCACCATTTATCAGTTCACTAGGAGGTCTGGAGAGAATGGTCAAAGTTCTTTGGCTCCAGTATTGTTATCAGTTGGCTGATTGCTTTGGGAATTTAAAAAGTTGTCAGAGATCAGATTATAAAATGGCAGAAAGCTATAGAACTAATTAAGATGCCAATTTTGTAGAGATTAAGCAAGGATTGGGTAAGATGTGTATGTAGGTAGAGAAGAATATGGTGGAATGTTTATTTCTCATTTTTGGAAACATGATGATCATGGGGCTACAGTGGCTATGCAAGTACACATAGGGTGGCCACAATCCTTTTGGTTTCCAGGTATATCTAAGTTAATGGAATAGAAAAGCATCTAGGTATGATAATGTACACCTGTAATCCATGCTACCAGAAAGACTGAGACTGGTGGATCTCTTGAGCTGGGAGTTCTGAGTTGCAGTGGGTTAAGCCAAGAGATGTCTACACTAATTTTGACATTGATAGGCTGAGCCCATGGGAGGCCACCAGGATGATTAAGGAGGAGAGAGCCAGTTCAAGTCAGAAAAGCATCAGGTCAAGGCTTCAGCCATGCTGATCAGTAGTGGAAACAGGTCCAAGAGTAAGTAGCCTCTGCACTTTCAGCACAGGATGCTTAGTCTTAAAATGAATGAAAGAATGAAAAAATGAATGGACAAATGAAGAATAAAACAAAGGAATAAAGAGAACCAAAAGCAGAGAAAACATTCTTTGTTCCCTTTTCCTTTCTTTCCATGCCAAGGGACAAAGGGATTGTTGGGCTAGATAGAGGGTGTGATTCACTGGGGACACTCAGGAAGCCACCAGGCTTCAGATTGTGTTCCTGGGAGTATAGGAGAAGCCAAAGTGGCTTTTCTCAGCAAGGTTCTTTCCAGAGCTTGTTGTTGTGTAATAAGAAGATATTTCCCCAGAATGTTCACCAACCTCAAATGCTTTCAGAGAATTAGTCTACAGCAGATTTATAGCCTAAAGTTCAGAAATTGGCAGGGCTGAAAGACCAGACCATCTATGAATCTCCTCTAGGACTCTATTGTTTCAAATGATTGGTCAATCAACATGCATTTCTTAAGTACCTACCATATGTAGGGCACTGAACCCATAGGGGGTGATGCAAAGACGAAAATAAAACTTTCCTGACCCCAAGAACTTACTGTTGTCTTTTGTCCTTCATTCTCTAAGAGGACCATGGCATAAGGGGGGTGATGCCATGACATGCAAGTGAATTGGATTTAAGTGAGAGAGGGCTGTGCAAAGTCACCAGCCTCATTTTCTCCTCCAGAGCCATCTTGGTCCAGTGGTCAGATATAGGTCAGGATGGCTGGAGATGACCCAGGATGCAATGGAGGACTTTGGTCTTTTCAAGCTAAGGTCTTTAACAGGTCTCAGTTTGACTGAGGCAATGCCCATTCAGTGATTAAGACTTAATAAGAAAAGAAAGAGCTTACTTTCACATGCAATGGTGAGACAGTATGCATATATATTCTCTCTCTCTCTCTCTCCTTTTTCTGCCTCTATCTCTGTTGCTGTCTATATCTATCTCCACCTCTGCCTCTGTCTCTGTCTCTCCATATCTGTCTTTATCTTTATGTCCTTGTCTATGTCATCTATACAAAACAAACACAAGATTTTACAGTATTAAAAAATCTATCACCCATTATATTTTATGAATCTATTAGTATAAATACAGGTCCAGGTTAAGCAAAATGTTGTATGTGTGATCATGTGGATAATGTGTGTCCTCCCCCCGCCCCTGGGCTCCTTCACCTGCTCCAAACATTTCTCCATATAATTCAAGTCAAATGGTAGGCTAGCTCTGACCTATCTGGGATATCATAGCTGGAGAATCTGTGATTAGAATCCCTGAGGAGTCTACAAGGAAAGTCTATATCTTTCTTAATGAATCTTTGATGCTCATGCACCAAGAGCTACCATTTGCTAGCACTCCCAGCAGCATTGAAGTAACCTAACATGTTTCAATAAATCTCTTATGATTGCTTTTAGGTTCTGTCCACACCACCAAGGCTGAGGGTCCAGCTTTGCCCTGTCCTCCTTAATCTTCTGATACTCTCCCCAATCCCGCATACATATTGTTTATACATAGTTGTTGCCTCAACTAGACTGTGAGTTCCTTGAGAATAGGGACTGTTTAGTTGACTTTATTTGATACCCAGGGCTTAGCACAATGTCTGGCACATAGTAGACCTTAATAAAGGCAGGAAGGTGGCACAGTGGATGGAGTGCTGGTCCTGGAATCAGAAAGATAAGAATTCAAATCAGGCCACAGACGCTAGTTGTGTGATCCTGGGCAAGTCACTTAATCCTGTTTGCCTCAGTTTCCTCATCAGTAAAACTAGTTGAAGAAGGAAATAGTAAACCATTCTGGTATCTTTATCAAGAAAACCCCAATTGGGGTTACAAAGATCTGGACATGACTGAAATGAGTGAACAACAACTACAACAACAATAACAAAGGCCTTAATAAATATTAATTGGTTGGGGGCAGAGCCAAGATGTCAGAGTAGAAACAGTGCGTCCAAGGCACTGTCCCCCCAGATCACCTCCAAACTATGTAAAAGGGGACTCTGAACAACTTCTGGAGCCCCAGCACCCACAGAACGACACAGAGAAGCTAACCTCCCGCTGAGGACAGCCCAGCAGCCCTGCAGGAAGGAACAGCGCAGCACTCTGGGAGCCGGCAGCACAGCGCACAGCGCTGAGAGCCGAGCCCAGGTCCGTGTGAGCCGCAGTTTTAGCCCCAGGGTGGCCAGGCCAGCAGCCGGCTGGAGGGACCCCAGAACACCAGCAGCTGTGGCGATTCCAGAATTATCAACTCAGATATGCCTAGGACAAAGTGAGAGGTTAGTGCCTTATGGACTTTGGGACCAGTATTTGGGGAACCTGTCGGCTTCCTCCCCTGGGGGCTAGAAGCCGCTGAGGAGATACGTCATTTTGTAGTTTTTAGTGGCAGCTCCAGCTCCTGGCCTGCGAACTGTAGAGAGATCCAGTGATCAGTCTTGGGGGGTAATCGCTCTTGCTTTAACCTCCCTGGATCTGGATAGTGATCTGGAGGGGAAGGTGGGGGTGGGTATCGAGCTTGCCAGAAAGCTGTGAAGACCCTAACGTTTGGGAGGAAAGCTCTCCTGTCTGGTGGCAGAGTCCTACTGTGGCAACAAGCCCAAAAGTCAAGTAATTAAGTGGCAACACGTCAAGGCAAAGGAAACAAAATAAACAGAAAAATGCAACCTTAGACTCCTATTTTGGGGGCAAAGTGGATCGAAGCATAGAACAGGAGGAGGACGGTGGGGTCAGAAATCCTGCTCCAAAAGCCCCAAAGGAAAATATGAGCGGGTTACAGGCCATAGAGGACCTTAAGAAAGACTTTAAAAATCAAATAAGAGAAGTGGAGGAAAAATTGGAAAGAGAAATGAGAAGGATGCAGGAAAAGTATGAAATGAGGGTCAACAGCCTGACTAAGGAAAACAACACCTTAAAAAATAGACTAACTCAAATGGCAAAGGAGGCCCAAAAGGGCAATGAGGAGAAGAATGCCTTAAAAAGCTGAATTTGCTAGATGGAAACAGAATCTCAAAAGTTCACTGAGGAGATTCATTCCTTCAGAGTTAGACTGGAACAAATGGAAGCTAATGACTTTATGAGAAATCAAGATGCTGTTAAGCAGATCCAAACAAATGAAAGAATAGAAGGCAATGTGAAATATCTCATGGGAAAAATCACTGACCTGGAAAATAGATCCAGGAGAGACAATTTAAAAATTATTAGACTACTGAAAGCCATGATCAAAGAAAGAACCTAGAAATCACCCTTCAAGAAATTCTCAAGGAAAATTGCCCTGATGTTTTAGACCCAGAGGGCAAAATAGAGGTTGAAAGAATCCACCAATCACCTCCTAAAAAAGATCCTAAAAAGAAAACTCCCACGAATATTATAGCCATGTTCCAGAATCCCCAGATCAAGGAGAAAATACTCCAAGTAGCCAGGAAGAAACAATTTCAATATTGTGGAAACACAATCAGAATAGCACAGGACCTGGCAGCTTCTACACTGAGGGATGGAAGGGCATGGAATATGATATTCCAGAGGTCAAAAGAGCTGGGACTGAGCCCAAGGGTCACCTACCCAGCAAAACTGAGTATTTGTTTCAGGGGAAAATATGGTTATTCAGTGGAATAGAGGACTTTCAGGTATTCTTGAGGAAAAAACCAGAGTTGAATAGAAAATTTGACATCCAGACACAAGAAGCAAGAGATGCCTGAGAAGGTAATCAGGGGAAAGAAATCAAAAGGAACTTATCAAAGTTGACCTATTTACATTCCTACCTGAAAAAACAATAACTGTGACTGATTAAACCTTTCTCAGTATGAAAATAATGGAATAAGGGTGTGTGGTCATATGAATACATATGTGAATGTGTGTATATATGTTTACAGTTATACATGGAGAGAGGGCATAGGTTGAATTTGTTGGGAAGGAATGATACTTAAGGGGTGAAATTATGAGGTAAGAGAGGAAAGTGGCAGGAGGAGATGGGGAGAAACAGTGTAGGGTAAACTATCTCATGTAGAAGAAGCAAGGGGAAGAGGCTGCAAGGGAGGGGAAGAATAGGAAGGCAAAAAGGCAAAACCACATTCTCATTGAATTTGGTTCAGGGAGAGAATGACATACATACTAAATGGGATATCTCAACCTGCAGTAGAATAGGGGGAAGGGGGATGAGAGGAGGGATGATGGATGGGAGGGCATTCTTGGGGGGAGGGGAGGATGGAAGTACCCATTATAGAAGAGGGACAGGTTCAAGTAGGGAATGGACTAGGTGGGGGGTGGGATGGGTGGGAGGGAATTATAAGCAGCCTTGTCCAATATATCTACTATGGTAATATTTTGCATAGCTATACATGTACAACACATACTGAATTACTTATCTTCCCAGAGGGAAAGGGTGGCAAGGGAGGAAGGGAATGGATCTGAAATTCGAGGTCTTAAAATTAAATGTTTCAAATATATATAAATACTTTTATCAAAAAATAAAAAAATAAAAATTATAATAAAATAAAAAATATTAATTGGTTGACTGAATAATTCCATATGTATTTTGGTAAGTTAAATGTAAAGATAGAAAGGGTGTGTGTGTGTGTGTGTGTGTGTGTGTGTGTGTGTGTGTGTGTGTGTTAGGGTTGAAAGTGGCCCCAAGATGTGTGAGAGTAGCATAGCTTGTCACTTTGTCATACTTAATCACTTGGAATCGAACACAAACATGAAGGTTGAATGCCAATACCTCCATTTTGACAGTACTCAACACAACACTTCAGAGTTATACAAGATAGTAAGTAACTTTTCAGTTTCTCTCTCTCCTACCTTATTTGGCACTAGGGTCTCTGAGTAGATAGCTTCTGTCCAAGCCACAAAGAGTTCCTTCGTTGTATCAAGGTTCCAAACATTGGACTTTAATTTTTCTCTCTTGGCTAACTATACTAGCAAATTTCACTAGAGGAGGGGCGGCTAGGTGGTGCAGTGAGTAGAGCACTGGCCCTGGAGTCAGAAGGACCCGAGTTCGGATCTGACCTCAGACACTTAACACACAAAAACAAAAACCTAGCCATGTGACCTTGGGCTAGTTACTTAACCCCAATTGCCCTCCAAAAAGCAAAAAAAAAAAAAAATTCACTAGACGATTTCTCATCTTTTCCTATAAGAAGTATTATCTATTATATGTTGTATAAAGATTTTGTTTAATGCCTTCCTTCTATTGATCATTTCCAATTTATCCAATATATTGCTTTTTTTTAAAAATTCAGTCATTTGCATGCTGTTTCTCTCATTGAGGTTAGGGATTGTCTTTTACAATTCTTTGTATCATGTTCTTTGTACCCTGGTGCTTAGCATGGTGTCAGGTGAATAGTAGTTTCCTAGTAAATGTTTATCAACTGATTGACTGACTAAATCCCAAAGGTAAGTAGATGATGTAGATTTTAAAAGACATCTATCTTTCAAAATCGTGGAGCAAATGAAAAATTAAATTCTTAGTATACTGCGAGCTTATTGAAGGACAGATCATATTGCATAATTATGCTTAGATACAATATTTTCCATTTGCAAATGGAATCTTACAGCTGAAATAAAGACATTTTAACTGGGATGTATTGTTCCCTTCATCAAGAACCAAGTTACTTCAAATAATAGCATTCTCAACAAAAGTCAAAATGGAAGGTGATTTGGGAATGAGAACACCTGAATTCAAATCTCACCCCTGTCAGTTACTCCCTGAGTACTACTTTGACGTGTCATTTCCTCATCTATACAATGAGGTGATTGGAACAATGACCTCTGTTATCCATTTCATCTCTGTATACATGACTCAAGTTTGCAGAGCTAGGAATCTGTATTTTAATTTTGAATTTGACCTTATTTCCTGAAAAAAATCTAAGATCATATCATGAATCACCTTTTTGTTTAAAAACAATCCTCAGAAATTCTAGGGACAGAAATTGGAAAGGAGAATAGTTTTTGATCACAGACTTCTGGGAATTCAAATCCCATGGATCCAACTTAAAGCCAAAAAATTAGCATATCATCAATCACAGAGTTTAAATAGCTGGGAAATAGATGCAAACACCATCACTTCCAGCAGACAACCTCCCTTTGATTCAAGGTAATATTTCTGTATATTTTCTTGTTCTTTCTTCTTGCCTAATATTTTTTGTTCTTCATAGACTGTTGATGAAAAGGAGCAAACTGGCAACAATTTCTTCTTATAAATGTAATTTGAGCAAACAAGCTTTTTCCCTCCAAGTCTTAGTTTAAAAAATACATTTTGTAAATATCTGTACTACCTTGAGGTTGTAGGTGGAAAATCAATATGGGCTTGTCAATAATAAATCCAGTGCGATGACTTTTTTATTACAAGTTATATGGATAGCTTAATACAAGTTAGGTAAGTTATATTAATAATAATACTTACGGTAGTAATAATAATAGCTAGTATTCACATAGCTTTTTGTGGTTTGCAATGTATTTTATATACAGTCTCCCCTTTGGTCAAGGAAAAGCAATATATATATATATGTATATATATATATATATACATTTTTATTTTTTTAATAAATGATTTTTATTTTTTTTGCTTTTTGGAAAGGCAATTGGGGTTAAGTGACTTGCCCAAGGTCACACAGCTAGTAAATGTTAAGTGTCTGAGGCCAAATTTGAACTCAGGTCCTCCTGACTCCAGGGCTGGTACTTTATTCATTGAGCCACCTAACTGCCCCCATTATACATTTTTAGATTCTAGTAAGGTTTAAGGTTGGGTTTTTTTTTTTGTCAATTTCAGAATTGTATCCTTGCAAAACATGAATTAGATCATGGTAGCTGTTAGGTAAACACAATTTAGCCACCTAGTGGGGCTTTTTGAGAATAGCTCTTGGACCTAGCATTGATAGTTTCATTACTTTAATAACAACTTAAGAAATTTGCCCATGAAATTCAATAAGAACATCAAACTGAGTGAGAGTGATGGAAAAATGAGTGTATCTTAGCTTGGTCATCAGCATGGAGAGAGTACAGGCCCTAGAGTCAGACTACATCCATCCAAATCCTGGCTCTGTTATTGATTTGATCTAATTACTTCCCCTCCCTTTCCTTTCCTCTTACCTGGTCTTCAGATTTATAAAATGATGAATTATACGAGGCAGTTAGGTGGTACAGGGGATGGAGCAGGAGACAAGGCACCAGAAGACCTAAATTAAAAAAATCATCTTAGGTACTTACTAGCTGTTGACCCTGGACAGGTCACTTGACTTGTTGCTGCCTCAGTTTCATCATCTGCAAAATGGGAGTAGTAATACATCTATATACCAGTGTTGTCATGAAGATAAAATGAGATCATATTTATGAAACACATTGCAAACCTTAAAGTGTTATGTAAGCTTATGTTATGTAGATATCCTTCTTCTTTTTCTTCTCCTTCTCCTTCTCCTTCTTCTTCTTCTTCTTCTTCTTCTTCTTCTTCTTCTTCTTCTTCTTCTTCTTCTTCTTCTTCTTCTCATCATAATCATTAAACCATTAAAGGTTGTTCTACCTCAAAATTTATGATCTTCTAAGCACTGAAATTCTGTGAATTCATCTTATGGACAATGCATCTTATGTTTCTTTCCATTTTAAAAGTGAATTTTTGTATTTTAAAATCATACCTTTTGAAAGATACATACACACACACACACACATATATATATACACAGAGCAGTGTATATATTTTATCTAGCTTCAATCAATTGTTAAATCAATCAAAAAGCATTTATTAAGTGCTTACTATGTACCAGGCATTGTGCTAAGCACTGCAGATATTAAAAAAAATAAAAACAGTTCCTGTCCTCAAGGAGCCTACATTCTGATGGTGGACTCAACATGTGAATAACTGGGCACATATTGGATATGAATAGATGGAAGTTATTATTGGAGGGGAGGTTACTAACAGAAGGGGGAAAGATCCGTGGAAAGTAGGATCTAAACAGAGACTTGAAAGGGGACAGGGAAGCTAGAAGGCAGAGATGAAGTGGAAAAACATACAAGGTATAGGAATTGCAAGTTCAAAGCCAGAGAAATAAGGGATGGGATGTCATATGCAAGGATCTATAAGTTGGACATTGTCATTAGATTGTACAGTGTGTAAAGTGGAGCAAAGTGTAAGAAGAGTGATAAGGCTGGAAGGCACCAGGTTATTAAAGGCTACAAAGGTCTACAAAAGTCAGAAGACTAAATTGACCCTGAATGTAATAGGGAGCCTCTGGAGTTTTTTGAATACATGTATCAGGTTAGACTGATATGGGCAGAACTTTGTGTTAGGAAAAATGGAGTAGGGAAAGAATTGGGGCATGGAGACTAGTTAGGAGTCTATTGTAGCACTGTGGGTGAGAAGTGGTGAGGACTTCAACTAGAGTTGAAACTATATAAGTGGAGTGAAGGGAATACATAGTAGGGATGTTATGAAGGTAGAAACCACAAGATTCAACTTTCCTGGGGTCACACAACTAATGAGTATTGGAGGCAGGATTTGAATTCAGTTCTTCCTGATTTTAATTCCGGTGTTCTCTTGACTACTTCTCTGAGATGTTATTATGGAAATCGCCATTTCTTGGGCAACCATTTTAAAAGTGAATTTTTGTATTTTAAAATCATACCTTTTGAAAGGTACACACACACACACACACACACATACACACACACACACTCACAAACAGAACACTGCATATATTTAATCTAGCTTCAATTAATTATCCAATCAGTCAAAAAGCATTATTAAGTCCCACCCACTCCATCTTCTGACAAGACTGGAAACATCACTAAGTTGACTTCTAGGTTTAGGCAAGCATGCCAGGTGCTCCCTGTGGGCCACCAGGACTGCTGCTTCCTCTTTCCCCTCCCTATTTCCAGTTTTTACTAAAGAAATTCCTGGTCTCAAGGAATGGAGTAGAGTCTTAACAGGAGTTTTACTAGAGAGGGGAAGTTCTCATTATTCCTACAAATTAAAGTGATAAGGATATACTCCATATTTCTGGAAGTCCAAGGGAAAGCTGGTATGGATGTGTCCCAAAAGAACATTGGCCAACCAAGAAAGGAGGCTTTTCTTATACCTCTTTCTCCAAATTCCTTCAAAGCACAGCCCAGCTGCCATCTCCTACAGGAGTCCTAGAGGGTCTCCCCAAGTGTTTATGAGAGCATAAGATCATATTTAGAGCTAGAAGGAACTTTTGAGTTTGTCAGTCCATTTTTTCCCTTTCCCTCATTTTACAAACAAGAAAACAAGCCCACAGGAGGTAGATGTTCTCTTCAAATTGCTTAGCAGAAATACTTATCTGTTTTTGTTGAATTGGACAGATCTAGGTAATAAAATTAAGAATCTCTGTATCAGGTCCCCAAATCAGAAGCTTACATTACAATTGCTTCTCTAAAGCACCCTTTATTTACTTGCTAGGCAAAAATACACATTTAGGAAGAATGAATATGACATCAATAGCACTAACACAATACTGATTTCTCATCTCTCCTTTCCCAGGTCTCAGCCACCATGAAGCTGCTCATCTTCTCCTGCTTTGTGGCTCTTGCTCTGGCCAGGCCAGTAAGTACAGTGAACTGTTTAGAAGGACCTCTCTTCTTACCAGGGAATGGGAATCATTGCAGCATATGGATAGGAAACCAAACAATAGGACTTTGGAGCTTAGAAGTTCAAATTATTTTTTGGTTTCCATTAGCCACTGAGAAATTTCGTAGACAGGAAACAGGCTAATGACTCCTCATTTGATTATTGCTAATTACAATTGAAGTTGCTCTAATTCAGAAGGTACAGTGGTAATGCTAATTATTATCATCATTGTTTTGAACCTTAGTGACAGAGATGTGAAAATTTGGCTTTTGTTCACAGACATAGTTTCCTAGGAAACTATTATATAGTATAGTATAATTACATATAATACACTAAATATCATATGTCATATATGGTGATTTGAGTTTTTCAAAACACTCTACAACTACCTTATTTTATTCTTATAAAACCCTAGGAGAAAGGTGTTATCTTTATCCTCATTTTACAGAGAAAGAAACTGAGATAGACAGAAGTCAAGTGACTTGCCCAGGGTCATATAGCTTGTGTCTATGACAGGATTTTAGTTTAGGTTCTCTTGATTCCAAGTCAGCATTTTATTCATTGTGCCAACTAGCTGCCCCTAAGATAGAAAAATATTGTAGAAAACAAATGAGAAACAGTGACAGAGCAAGAGAGAGAGTTGCTGAGACAGAGAAAGGAGAGAAAAGTTGTAAAGATCCCTGACACTTTCCAATTCCATGAACAAACCTGAAATATTGTACTTTCAAAATTCTTGAGTTTGAGATGGTTCTTCCAATAATTTCAGTATTGCCACACAGACACAGACACATATACACACATAGACATCTTTTCCCCTTCCCATATTTAAATGTTTCATCAAAAGTATTTTCATGGAAAGGCAGTTGAATTTAACCATCCAGAAAATCACTTCCATATACTTCCTTGTAACTTTGTAAATTTGCACAATATAAAGTGAAATAGGAGACAGGAAAAATAGATGGCTAATCCAGTCCTTTCCTTCCAAAATTTTTCTTCTTTCTTCTGGGTAATTGATACTAAATTGAAACTAAATGTTTAAGAAGTAGGAAGTATTCAAACTGTTTATTTCGTATATCCTCATTAATAAAAACAATGTTGTCTCTTTTATTTTCCCCCAGGAAGCTCTCCACTTATCTATTGATGTAAGTATCTTTCACTTAAATGCATTTAATAGTAAAACTTTTGTCTATACATATATATGTATATATATATTGCAGGTTTGTGTGTATTTGTGTGTATGTATTGTGAACTTCTGGAGTGGATTTCTTCCATATATAACCCATGTGATGTATTCACGCTTCTCTTCTTGCTACTAACTCACTTTTCTTATGCATTATCTGGATTCTAATACAACTAAAGGGTGCATTCTGATCTTTCTACATTAATTACTAAAATTGCAACATCTTTATTATTTATAAACAATTAGCTTTCAGCCTCCATTCCAGTTTATTAAATATGTTTTTAAAAAGAAGGTGGAGAAACCATTTTCCCACAAGTTTTTGCTCATCTATTTCTCTATATAAACCTGCTAATCTCCTAGGTTTAAATAAACATCAATGGCAATGGCAATAAAATTTATTAGTAGACAACAAAATAAACACATAAGCAATTATTCATGACATGTCCGCTGTGAGAAAGATTGTACTGATAAACAATCGCTGTACCTGCTGACTCCTTAATTATGGAAACTGTTATAACATTCAACTTTCTCAAGATAGCCATGTCTATCTCTTTTCAACAATTCTTTTCATATCTCTTTACAGGGAAAGAGTTAGATCAATTATTTCAGGAAAGAAATCTTGGTAATTTATTTCTTTCTGTCTCTTGCAATTAACTCTTTGAAATGAGTCTAATTGCCCACCACTCAAGATTCCATTCCCTCTTAAGGATACATTTATTGGATCCATAGTGGGAAAGACTGACATAGTGAGTGCTATATATAAATGCTTATGAATATCGTATATATATATGAAGAATAGAGGAAAGCTTGACATAATGGATAATGTGCTGGAGACACTCTGTTGAAGCCTGAAAGATCTGGCAAATACTTCCTTGAACTCTTTGTGTGAGTATAAGTGAACGACTATCCCTAGGAACTTTCTTCAACTCTCTAAAACGTATCTACTAAGCTAGAGATGGCTTACAATATGCAGGCATGGGGCAAATTTCCATACCGATGAAACCATTCGTTCTTGACATATAGGACAGGTTAGACAGCTGTCTGCTCACAAAGTCATTCCATTAATCCAGGCCTCACTGACTCTTTCAATGGCCTTCCAGTTGGTATCCCTTCCTCAAGTCTTTTCCCACTCAAAACCACCCTCTACACAGCTGCTAAAGTAATTTTCATTAAACTCAGATCTGACTATGCCACTCTACTGTTATTGTTCAGTCATTTCAATCATGTCAGACTCTTTATGAGTTTTGGAGTTTTTCTTGGCAAAGATTCTGGAGAGGTTTGCCATTTCCTTTTCCAGCCCATTTTACAGATGAGGAAACTGAGACAAATAGGGTTAAGCAACTTGCCCAGGGTCACACAACTAAGAAGTATCTGAGGCTGGATCTGAGCTCAGACCCTCCTGAGTTTCAGGACTGGCATTCTATCCACCACACCACCTACTTACCTTTTCACTTTCCTACTCACTAAATTCTAATGGCTTTCTATTGTCCTCTAGGATCAAATAGAGTCTTCTGTTTAGTTGTAAAAGTATTTCACAATGTGGTTCCAGATTATATTTCCAGCCTTATTGTGTATGTTGTTCATTCTTTCACACTGCAATCTAATCAAATTGGCTTTCTTTTTCTTCTTTACACATAGTATTAAAATTTCCATCTCTGCGCCTCTATACTGTTTGTCCCCATGCTTAGAATGCACTCACTCCTCACCTTACCTCTCAAGCCTTCTCTTCCTTCAATATGCAGGTTGAGCATTATATTCCACATGAAATCTTTCTTGACCTTCCTCAATTGCTAGTGTCCTCTCTCCCTATTTACCTTGCATTCTTTCTGTATTTATTCTATATATTCACATCTACCTACCTACCCATCTGTCTCTCTCCTGATGCCTATCTAACCATCAATTCCTCCATCCATCCATCCACCCACCCATCCATCTATCCATCCATGCATCCGTTCTTTCATCCATCCATCCATCCATCCATCCATCCATCCATCCAATATTTAATTATTGTGTTCCCTCATTAGAGTGTTAGCTCCTAGAAATTACAAATTATTTTACTCTTTGTGTTTGCATCATCATTGCCTAACAGTGCCTGAAAGATAGCAGGTACTTAATAAGTGCTTGTGGATTGACTGATCTGTGAATGATAAGTAAGTGAATATATATGCTTATCTGTATATATGTATATGCACACAAGTACTATTTATGTATATGTACAACAATTTCTGATTTCTTCTTTTTAATATTTGCAGAGACATATTAAACATCGAGAAGTGGAAAACCGCTTGGTAATTATTTTATTCTGTTAATAGAGGAATTGGCTATGATTGGTAGAATTGAAGAGATGATGTAGTAAGAATGCACTGATGGAGTAAAAGGGCCCGCTCAAAGCTTAGATTATGAGTCAGTGTAAAACTCTATTGATAGTATAAGTCATGGCAGGGAGAGAGAATGGTTAGCTTATAGAGAAAATCTGTGGGGCCTAGTTCTCAGAAAGGGCTTCTCGGTGTTTTACAATCTTGTTCTTTGAACCCTGCCGATGATAAGGACATGTTATAAAAACCTTGGCTCAGTGGTTTATATTTCTAAGGGGACCAAATATCTATTTCTTTCTTAAGAATTATATATTTATAATGATAACCATTAACTTTTCAAACAGATTGGGCTGAAATGTTTTTAACTCCAAATACAAGGAAATGAACACGACTTTCAGAATTTACTCTGAAAAGGAGAGGTGCTGCTGTTATTCGGTCATATCCAACTCTTCATGACCCCATATGGGTTTTTCTTAAAGACACTGGAGTGGTTTGCTCTCTCCTTCTCCAGCTTATTTTACAGATGAGGAAACTAAGGCAAAGAGGGTTAAGTGACTTGCCCAGGGACAAACAGCTAGTAATTGTATGAGACTGGGTTTGCATTTAGATCCTCCTGACTCCAGGTCCAGCCCTCTATCCACTGTGCCACCTAGATACCCAATCAACTGGAAGCTGGTTCTAAAATTACTCTAACTTGTGTTGAGAGGATCCCTCCCTCTTTGCTCCCATAGTATTCCCCACAACTATTATTCTCTATCCAATAGCCCTTTGTACACTTATCACAATCTTGTATGTGTAAATATTAATGTATTGAATCTGCTTTTTTGTTTTTATTTTATTAATTTTTTTTACTAATTTGGCCATATCTTTAATCAAGAGCAGGCTGATAAAAATACTTGCAGACTAGTCAAAGCAAAGGGGAAGTAGTTCATTACATTGATGAAATTAGCAGTTGCAACAAACCCTTTTTTCAGGGGGGTATAGAGTTCACTCCCCTCTGCAGGTAGAGGAAATAAAGTCTCCTCTTCACCTTCCCCATTTCAAGGGGGCTATTAGTTTTTTTGGAAGACATCTTGTTTCATTACCTGCCACCTGAGTACTAGACTGGGCCTTGATAGAAACATCCCATGGATTGAATGTTGAATTTCTGAATTGAATTGAATCTCTGGACTCTCCATTTATACTTTGACATAAAGGGGTTTTACAGGTGGCTCATTTCCCACTATCAAGCTTTGAACTCATATCCACCTTTTATCCCTTGCAGAATGATGATCTCATTCCAGTAAATGAGGTAAGTCAGCCTGCTTGACAACCAGTGCCCTTGCACAGGGTAGAAAGAAATTTACTTCTTTTTCCTTCCTTTGTTCTGTATTTTAATGCTCAGGTGCTTTTGGAGGGAAAAGAAGAAGGAAGGGAAATAAATGATCAGGTCTCCAAACTGGAATGACTTCAGTTGTCTACAATACTCTGGTTGGGATTTAGCCAGTGGGTATTGAGTGCTCACTGTGTTCAGAGCATTATTTGGAGACATTTTTGTTCAGGAGTCCACATTGTAGGGTCCATTTACTATTTTTCTCTGTCATTAGAAAGAAGACCAGCAAGGGTCCCAGTGAGGCTGAAATCACATAACAAGACCAAATACAATATGGCATTCTGGGAAGATGGAAGAGTACATTAGAACTTTCCAGGCTCTCCATATTTCCTCCACAGAAAGAAAACTACCATGAAATGAATGGAGAGCAGCAAAAATAAAGGGTTAAAACAGTTGTCCTCCTAAGACATCTTAAAGAGACTCCAGAAAAGATATGACCCCCAGGGCCTGAGGTTTGGCCTGAGTGAAGTATAGACCAAATGAGACAGGATATCTAAAACATTTTGTAGGTGGTCCAGTGTTAAACACAAAGCTATCATCTTATAATGTGGCATTCTTTTTACGAGGTATGCTTTTCATACTCTGCCCCCTTTATAGCATCCTAAAATAACATCTCCTTCATGTTGTGATTATTTTCTTAATTAAAACATTTATGAATTCATTTTGTTTTAGCAATACCTTTATTTGCAAACGTCACCCCCTGCCACTCTTTCTTACCTCCAACCCAGCGAGTCCTCCCATCAACAAAGAATAATAAAAGCAGAAAAAGTTCAATAAAAACTAACTAACATTTCGACAGTCTGTTGCTATTACCCAATCACTGCCCCCCCCCCCCCCACCTCTGAAAAGCAGGGAGGCAGACATATTCTCACTTGGTCTTCAGGACTGAGCATCTCAGTCAACTCTGCAAGTGCTGTGATTTCTAATCGTTTGAGAAACAAGTTCTTGCATAAGAGACTTCCAGATCTTTCTGTCAAAGGAAATGGTCTCAGATATCCTACAGGTGACACAATTTCAGAGGGAAAGGAAGAATAAAAAGTAATCTACTCATTTTTTTGCAGGTTTCATCAAGCGAGGTAAGATGTTTGGATCCCAAGCCTCTCATGATGCTATGTTACCCAATCTTTTTCTACTATTTTATAGCAACAAAGATCAAGCCTACAAAACCAGAGAGATAAGAAAGTAGGAAAAATATAGCAAATGTGGGAGATAGATAGTTTTAATATGATTTTTAATAAATTAAACAAAAATCCTTCCTCAAACTTCCGAAGAATTCTACCTCTCTCATTTCACATTGGTCATGTAGATTCAATCCCCATGTTATATAATGGCTGCTTTCCAAACCAGTTATCCCATTTTTGGTTAAATCCTAAACGTAGTCTCACAGGATCTTGAGACAATTGGACCTTGAAATAAATGGTTAGGTTGTACCTGGTATGTGCATGTCTTTCATGGTCCATTCATGCTCAACTTGACCAAAGAAGGCATCTCCAGCAATGATTGGGTGAGGGTATGGGTGCAATCTGCAGCCATTGAAGAAAATAAAGTGAATTGGTTTTTAAGGGCATGATTTCTTTACCTTGCCCTTATAAGGCAGTGTTCTAGCCAACTCTGTTAGTCAGATACAAATACATGTTTTATTGGTAGTCAGTGGCTTCAGGCCAATCTCCAGTGGAAAGGGATCTCTAGTGAAGAGTAGAGGTGCTCATATTCCCAATTCCTTTGCTGAGCTGATGTAGGTCTTTGTAAATGCATCTGGCTTTCGTGCCCATTTCCGGCCCTTTGTAGTCAGGCTTCCTGGGTCAAAGTAGATGCCTTTATTTTTTTTTTTTATTTTGTCTTTTCTAAGGAATCTCTTCACCAGCTAAACAGAGACAGACATCCCCTGGAAAAATATGATCTCTACAAATCCAGAGAGGTAAAAATTATCTTAAAATTCAATGAAAACATTGCCATTAGATGGAAAACAATTTTTATTTGGAAGTGGGACTTTGTCAGTACTTATTTTCCTATGTCTATAAAGCGTATTTCCAAAGTTTTTTTTTCCCGTGTAAAAACTGCATTCTCTTTATTCTGCATACTTTAATTTCAGAACAAAATAAACATTAACAGCCCACAATACACAACATCCTACTCCCCAAGATCAGGAGAGGGGGAACAGGGACCCTGTAAGCTCTGCCCTAATACACTGGAAAACAGGAGGAAAAAAAAACCACTAGACATTGGCAGATGGAGCCAGGCAAGGACAGGGCCTCTAACTGCTGCTGTGGAAAAACACAAGGAACTTTACAGAGGGCGGGGGTCTGATGCAGAGGTTCATCTAATCCACCTCCTCCATGCAGGATGTATTTCCAAAGTTTTAGTGCACTTTTTTTGCTTCAGTTTTTAAAATGTGTAACAGACAACAGGAACAAAATTAGGGTATTTTGCAGGTTCACTCTGGGAATTATTTAAATCAAAGGGTCTCACCCTTAAAGCTTAAAACAGCACTAAGATTTTTGGAATGCCCAATATAATAAGATAATTTGTCTATTCAACCATAGTGAATACTGATTTATGTTCTTTGAGTTCTAAAATAGACTAATGTTACTGACTGTATCTGTATTATATTTGTACACAGGGAGGAGATGGGCAAAAGCAATGGTTTTTGTTTGCATATTTGCAAGAGACTAATTTTGTTTAGCCATTTTCAGTCATATCTGACTCTTCATGATCCCTTTTAGGGTTGTCTTGGCAAAGTTACTGCAGTGATTTGCCAATGTCTTCTGCAGCTAATTTTACAGATAAGAAACTAAGGCAGACGGGGTTAAGTGACTTCTCCAGGGTGACACTGGTAGTAAGTGTGGGCTTTAGAGGATTGGATTTCAACTTAGAGCTTCCTGCCTCAGGGCCCAGAACCCCTTCCACTGCAGCACTGCCAACTTGCCTTAAGAGGCTAATAGAGCATTACATTTAATGGCCATAATACAGTGCCATGCATACACTTCCTGGTTACTCCTTCATTCCTGACCAGCCTATACATGGGTCATTGGGGCTGGACAGGAAAGCTCTGAAAAGGTTCTTCTCACTAAGAAGGACCAACGGGGCCTGGGAGGGCACAATATTATCTCCTGCATCATCATAGGCTTGTGCTCATTCTCCTTTCTTGACAGGATTTGAAGACTTCATCAAGCGAGGTGAGGCCTTTTCATTAAATGAACCCCCAGAGTTAACCAACAAAATGCCTCACTATTCTCTTCCTTTTGTCATCCTATCATGCAGTCCAGGATTGCTGAGAGTCCCATTATACATTTTCTGGGGATTGTTGCTGCACATTTTGGGGGAGTTGTTGCATTTCATTTTTGGAGGGTTGTTGCATTTGTTGACTCTCTTTATATGTTTGGTGATTTCAGGGGGATTAGCCTGGTATTTTAAATTTCCTGAGGATAAAATAAAATGTCACCAGTCTATTGGGTGATAATTAAGAATTAGTGGTATTGGAGGAAGCAAATAACCTCAGGCCTACTGGGTACTATGCTTTTAGTTATCTGGTGAGTCACAACCCATAGTTTAAGAAGTGCTGGGGGTCATGAGTGGAAAAAGTTGAAGAAACTCTGATCTGGAATATTTGGACTAACTCAAAGAATTATCTCCACATTCTATTTTAATTTGGTCACAAATTAAAATTGATTCTTTTTTTCTCTTCCAAAGGAATCTGTCGCTCCATCTACTGAAGTAAGACAATTTCAATACAGAAAAGATTTTGATATTTCTACTGAATTTATCTATAATATTTGTAAAACACTTTATTTTGAATGAAAAAAAAACATTGCAGACATCTTAAGTGAACTGGATATGTCCTAATTTTGCTTTATTATATTACCAAAATATAATTGAAATGAAAGAATGCTATTTGGAAAAATCCTCCCTCCTTCAAAATATTTATTCTTTTTTTTCCAATTAAGTCATGATTTCTGATGATAGTGGATACCAAGGAATCTCTTTTGGAGGGTGATTTTTGTTGATACAATTGGGGCTATTAGTTTGTATTGGACTGAAAGCCATCTGGTCCTTGTTTGCAAGGAATGGGGAGGGACCACTTGGTGGTGGAGGATAGAAGTAGCCTCTGTTAGCCACCTGATCAGAGATGAATTAAACTCAAGGGAGCTTGTCTACTCCTCCCTCACCTCCAGGGTTTGTCTTTCAAGATCCTAACAGAGAAAATATTTATATTTAGCGTTTATATAGTGCTTTTGTGAAGTTCTTTACAAATACCATCTCATTTTATCCTACTTCAGGCTCAGGGCAACTTAATTGGCAAAAGCCCAGGCCACTGCAATGGCTTCACTTTTGATACAATAAAATTTGTCTTCAACAGGAACGTGTCCGAAGACAGGTTGAATACAACTTCAATGAGGTAAGGTGTCACTGTATGATAAGTTGGAGGCAATAGCTCTCCCTTTCTCTACTTGAAGTTGTGTCCACAAGAAGCTTAACTTTGTGACCATTTGGGGAGGCAACTTGGATTGGAACCTTTGGACTGGCCATTTCCCCCTTTCTGCTTTAAATCTATGACTGATTCTTCTCCAATGAATTTGGAGCTTACTTCCCATCACAATCATTCCACAAATGCTTTTATCTTGAACCATCAGCCTAGGGAAAACAACAAAACAAAACTCCCCAAATCCTCAACTCTATTCCTTTCCTTGTCTCTCAGCAACAGCAGCAACAGTAACAGCAAGAAGAAAAACAAGAACAAAACTATCCCTATCTCCCAACTTGCTTTGATGTCTCCCCTGGGACTTTTGTTTCCTTCTCCTTCAGCCTATCCATTCCTCAGGCCCAATCTATTCCTATTCATTTCTTTACCTTCCCTTCCACTGTGTATTCAGAATATCTACCCTGTTATTAGACTTCTCTACATCCTTAATTTTTGATTTAACATTTTATTGTCCTTTTCAGCATTAACTAAAACTTGGATGTCCCTTTGGGATACCATACCCTTAGTTACCCTATCCAAAAGAGAATTTTCTTCCAACCACTCCTCTAAGTTCTCTTGGGGGAGTGGGAGACATGCTGTTGGAACATGGTGGAATGGATTTGTCAGCTCCTTAGTCTCCATGGTCTCTTCCAAACCATCCATCCACTGTGTTCAATTGGCAATCTCATGCCATCAGAATAGTATGTTACTACACATTCTTCCCATTCTTGTCAGTGCCACCTTCCCACATTCAAGACAATCTTCTTTGATTATTTTAGCACCTGACTCAGATTTGTTTCCAGTTCATCATACTCAAAGAATTTAGAATCTATATCCATGACCTTGTAATAATTATATTTTACAGTTCCTTGACCTCTTCAACTCTAATTGTTTTTACCTCATTGAAATTTTGATGTTGTTATACTCCCCAAATAGTAAACTCTGAAGTATCTCTTTCCTGGTACCACAATATCCTGTCCTGCTTTCTTTCCTACATACTCTCCTGATAAACTTGCTATTCATTTTCAATCCCTTTTTATTCCAGTCCATCATTCCTGATCCTCCTGCCTCCATGCTTGACCAAGACTCAGCCATTTCCATGAGAGACTCACCACTCCTCTAGAATCCCTCTTCCTTCCCATTCCTCCACCAATAATTTCCTATCATGGGTTATTTCCTCACTAATTTTCTTTGTATTTGTTCGCAATCATTGACAGAAAAAGTCATGAAGCTACATGACTTTTTTTCCTTTGTAGATTAATGATGCACAATCTCACTGTTGCTTGAAAATTCATCTATCATGAATGGGCTCCCTTTCTCACTCCCTACAACACATTTCAAACTCTGTCATCTATCCTCCCCAAATCCCCAACTCTATTTCTTCCCTTGTCTCTCAGCCAGATTGACTGCACTTCTATTTTATTGAGATCAAGGTGGTTTAATAAAATGCTTGCTACATCCTCTTCTTCCTCTTACCAATACTTCTCTTTCTTTACTCATCCATTGCTCCTTCTCTCTGATGTCTGAATAAATACCTCTCCTTCTGGCCAGGGCTAATCCATTCATTCGATCCAATCCCTTTCTGTATCCTACAAAACATCATTCCATTGATTATTTTTTTATTTTTTCTTGATTATTATATGTTCATAGATGTATAACTGGACAGGACCTTTGGGGTCACTTAGTTGAACTCTCTCATTTTACACTCAAATGCAGAGAGGATAAATGACTTCCACAAGGACATTTTGGTTATAAGTGGCAGGATTTGAACCAGATCCTTTGACTTCAATGTCACAAGACTTTCTTCTGTGCTACTTTCCCTCTAATTGTCTATACCATTTCTCTGAAGTCTATTTACATATTTAGCCAATTCTTTGCCTTTGTCTCCACAATTGTATCTATAAAATAGGTATATTCTTGTGCTTTGCACAATGCTGTACAGTTTAGAAAAACTTGCACATTCAGTGTCAAATACTACTAGATAATCATTATATTCCCTTCTAGGCTTAAAAACTTTGAGTCCATTTTGTAAGTAATATTGACTTTTTTTTCATTACAGGAGGATGCTTCTGCCTCAAGGGAGGTAAGCTACCTTAATAGTATTTCTGTGGTCAGCACCCCAGGAAATCTCATTAAACGAATTTCATGAAGAACCTGTTTTACCTAGACTTCCTTGTTGATGGGAAGAATAGTGGTGCTCTTGGCAGTAATGTGGAAATTTGAGAGGAGAGGTGGGTTTGGGTGGAAAGATAATAAGGTGTGGTTTAGATATATTGAGTGTGAGATCTTTTGGAACATCTAGTTTGAAATATCCAGGAGACACTTCATGATCATGAGATGATAGGTTCATAGATTTTGACCTGGAAGGGAGCTTAGAGGCAGTTGAGTATTATTCTATTTTACAGATAAGGAAATTAAGGAAAAGTGCTATTAAGGGACTTGCCTATGGTCACAAAAAATAGCAGAACCCGAGGTGAAATTTGAATCCAGGTCTTCCTGACTCCAAGTCCAGTGCCCTATCCATATGTCATGGTAGCTCAGAGCTTGGAGTTTGAGAGGCAGACTGGGGATGGATATATAGACGTGCTATTGAGATGATAATTGCACACATGTGAGCTTATGAGATGGTGTAAAAAAAAGAAGAGGGCTCAGGAAAGGGCTGGACATAATGTGGGTAATGGCATAGCAAAAAAGAATGAGGGGGCAGCTAGGTGATGCAGTGAGTAGAGAACTGGCCTTGGAGTCAGGAGTACCTAAGTTCAAATCCAGCCTCAGACAATTAACATTTACTAGCTGTGTGACCTTGGACAAGTCACTTAACCGCAATTGCCCTGCCTTCCCCCCTCAAATAAAAAAAAAGACCAAAAAAAGGAAGAATGAGAAACGGCAGTTAGACATGAAGGAGGAAAACCAAGAGAGACTGGTGCTATGGAAATCTAGAGAATAGGGAATCTGGGAGGTGAAGGTGGTCAGCAGTGTCAAATATTGCTGAGACCACCAAAAGGGTAAGGATTGAAGAAAGACCCTTAGACTAGGAAATTAAGAGATCACACAAAAGTTTGAACATAGCAGTTTCTGTTGAATTGTGGGGCCAGATGTCAGAATGCAGAGAACTTAGGATGAATTGTTAATTACTAACTTCTTTTGCAGTTTTGAATACCACTGCTTATACTAGCATCTCAGTGTGGAATTTTAACATTATCATTTTGGAATGTGAATCAATGTTTTAAACATAACCAATTAAAGAAGAGAGTGTAAGGAGAGGAAGTGTAAATATGAAATAGAGATTTTTAATGGAGTTTGGCTGAGAAAGGGAGAAGAAAAATAAGATGACGGTAAGGATTGAGTGCATTTGTTGGCAATAGAGAAAGGATCTGTAGATTGGGAAATAGGAAAAAATGCTTTAATTCTTCAACTTAATTGGCAACAGCTGGTCAATAAGTATTATTAAATTGGGTATGTGTCCAAATTGTCTTTTTCTTAGTCTATCATTTCCTCCAATGAGTTGTAATACACTAGCTTAATTTCAAGTGTCAATATTTTCTAAGGTATCCTATATTTTTACTGCACATATTTAGTTTAATTTAAATTTTATTTTATTTTATTTTACCAGAGAAAGATTGAAGATGTCAGTGAACAGTACCGGCAGTATTCGGTAACATCTCATTTAAGACTTGGAATGCATGTCCTTGGAGAATAAAAGGGAATGTAGCATAACACTGACATGTCCTTTTGAGCAAGGGTTATTTCCCTATCTTTTTTTTTTACCCTTTGGAGGGCAATTGGGGTTAAGTAACTTGCCTAAGGTCACAAGGCTAGGTTTTTGTTTGTGTTTCTTAAGTGTCTGAGGCCGGATCCGAACTCAGATCCTTCTGACTCCAGGGCCAGCGCTCTATTCACTGCGCCACCTAGCCACCCCTATTTCCCTATCTTTACATGAAGGCTTGAGGCCCTGGGGATTTCATCAGTGACTGTATTCCCTCATAGAAGAGTGTGATTGCTTTTTACAGTGCAAATTCGGAACCACTGAACACAAGACTCCACTCATTGTTTTCATCTTTGCTCAAATAGTCAGACCATGGGCTCATCCTATAGAATGTTTGGTTTCCAATTGATGGTTTGTATTACCTGGGGCTTTGAGAGATGATCAATTTCCCCCCCAAATGCTAATTAATCTCTTTATTGTTCTGAATCAAATAGAACTTTTGATATACATGACCCTATGGTCATATCTCCTACATATATATTTCATTTATTTATGTATGCATTCATATCACTCATTCATTCATGTCTTTATGCATTTATTTCACCAGAGAAGACGTCTAGAAGAGAGAGCTCTCAATTTACGCTATGTGGTAAAATTTCTTCTAATATTTAAAACAATTGAATGAAAAAGAATTTCTCAGTAGCAGCTGAAAATACAGTATTCTATAAGGATCCATACCAGTCAAGTATTAACAGTAGTTTAGGACCTGTAGGTAAAACAATAAGAACTACCAAGGCAAATAGACTTTCAATTTGGGTTCCTTATGCTGTTATCTCAATCAGTATTATTAAGTTGGATATGTGTCCAAAAAAGAAAGGTGTTTTATTCTGCTCCTTAGTTCAGTGGTAGTTACCATAGCCTTCCACTATCCTTTGGTAGTAGAAACTTAGTCAATCATTAATTTAACTTGATTTTAAGACATAAAAGTAGAATAATCTGTAAATACATATGTTAATGTGTCATAAAGTTACAATAAACTTTTTCTTTTTCTCAGGAACCTCTTTATTATGTTACTGAGGTGAGATATATTAATTTAATTTACGTACTTTAATATTATTCAAAATGTTTTAGATTTTTACTATATAATTTTTAAACTAAGAAAACCTAAAATATACAGGGAACTTTACATGGCAAGATTCCATTTAAGACAGGACAAAATGTTGGTAATCAATGAAAAGAAATTTGCCAGTATATTTCTTTTCTTCTCCATAATACAGAATTGTCCACTCAGATCCTGACATAAAGTCATGTAATCCTGAATAATTTACTTGTGATTCTATTCATTCATGTTGAAGTCTCTTTTCTCTAGCCACAAGACTATAGTCCCTTACTCAATTTGTATCCATCATTGTCCCAATTTTTATCATCTCCAAATTTTTTACGTTCTTGTCAGATGTTTATTGGGTCTGGAAAAAGAGTGATTCATTTTCTCCTAAGTGTGATAAACTCATTTTCCAAGGCAAGTAAGCCATTGTTCTTCTGTCTGTCAGTCTTCAGGCAATCAAAATCAAACCAAAGCAAACACCACCATCACCATCACCATCACCATCACCATCACCATCACCATCACCCAAAACAAACCAATGAACAATCCGACAAATCAAACCATGTTCCATCCTTTTAGCAATTGAACTGGGCTCTCCTTGTCCCTCAGTTAGCCAGGTAATGATTTGACTGGGACTCAAAATTCTCCTTGATCTGTATTTGAAACTATGTTTTCCTAATTCCAGGTCCAGCACTCTATCATTCTATCCATTTTGCAATAATAAAAATGAGAACAAATAATGATAACTAACATATAGAGCTTTAAGGTTTGCAAAGTTCTTTACAAACATTTTATCCTCGCAATAATAATTTTATCCTCACATAATCCTGATAGGTTGTTGTATTATAATCCATATTTTACAGATAAGGAAACTGAAAGCAGAAAGACATTTAGTAACTTGCCTAGGTCACACAGATGGGAAGCATCTGGGGCCAGATTTGAACTCAGTTCTACTGCACCACCTAGTTGCCTTTGCCACTATGGCCCTCTAAATGATTTCTAATGTTTCTTAATATTTCTATTAGAAGAGAAATACCTACAAAATAGTTATTATATTCTAGATTGTGTATGTTAAGAAAATCTGATGAACTAGATTGTCTCAGGGTGCAGATGGCTATTAGCCAAAAACCTACTTAATGCTCCTTAAGATGTTTAGGAAAGGGGTTCGTATCTCTCTCTCTCTCTCTCTTTTTGGAGGGACAAGAGCAAGGCAATTGGGGTTAAGTGACTTGCCCAAGGTACATGTTAAGCGTCTGAAGTTTGAACGTAGGTCTTCCTGACTCCAGGGCCAGTGCTCTATTCACTATGCCACCCTGGTTCTTACCTCTTTTTAAGAAAAAAAATTCTTTACTAGGTTTCACACAGAAATTTGCTTTCTCTTTCTATTCAATCAGGAAATTGGTTATCACAGAAACAAAAGGTTAACACATTAATACATGAGCTAAGGAAAACATGATGTGAGAAGAGGAGTATTGGTCTGTACTATCTGGAGACCTTGACCAAATTATTCTGGACCTCAGTTTCTCTGTATACAAAATTGGTTGATTGATACTCTTGCTACTTACTTCCCAAGGTTGTTGTAAGGAAAAAGTTTTGAAAACTGCAAAGCCAATGCATAAACAAGCAGTTCATGGTGAAATATATTGATAAAACTATTTCACTCCTTTTTCCCTTTTAAAATTGCTGGTAAAATCATCTTGAATTTTTCTATTAACAGCCGGAATTCTACTACACGTACGTTCCCATTTCCATGGCACGACTTTTCCCTTATCAAGAAGAAGCCTATGTTTCTTCTACCCGAAAAGCCCCACTACCTTATATCAACAGGCCTACTGAAGCAGTCTATACCTATTCTGAAGAGAAGGTGAGTTTCTCTTAACTTATTACACCTCAATGAAAATATCTTTTAAATATATGCTACAGAGAATGAAAGGATTGAAAATTTATAAAAACATAAAAGAAAACATATCTATGATAGATTCAAAGGTAAAAACTTCTTGTAAGAATGAAAGCAACCTTCAGTCTTTGGCTAACTCAAGGTAAATTACTGCAAGGTTCTTGGTACATATATGATCTTCACTTAGGATTTGGTTAAGTTTAAGGAGTTGGGGTTTTCAAGGTGTATTCATCTAGGAGTGAAATTTGTTGAGGAGGGAGAAAAAAGAAATCCTTCCAACTTATAGAGTTCAAATTAAAGCCATAGGCTAAGAGTATTCTACTAGAAAAAGGAAAGTTGATCCATCCTACATATCAACTGCCCTCTGAATTTCATTCCCAACACCAACACCTAATTCAATTTAGTTCAATTTGTCTTTATTAAGTTCTTAACTAAGCAAAGCTCTTTTTTAGGCATTAGAGAAATGAAGTCAGTCAGTCAGTCAGTCAATAAGCATTGCTTAATCACTTGTTATTTGCTAGGCTTTGTGTGGTGGTGGACAGGGGAAGACAAAGAAATGCAAAAAATGTTCCTGTCTTTAAAGAGACAACATTCTAAGAGGGAAGTAACATACAAATAACTTTATACAAATAATATTTATATGGAGTAGATGGGAGGTGATTTCAGATGGAAATGGTCATTGTAGGGGTAGAGGGTTCCTGCAGAAGACAGAATTTGAGCTAATCCAAGGCAACTAAGAGATAGTGGTAAGAAAAGAGAAATTTCTGGGCATGGGTAAGAGTCAGAGCAAAGATATGAAGTCTGGAGATGGAATATCACGTTCAAGAAATAGGTCAATGTAGCTGAATCATAGAGTTCATGGAGAGTAGTGAAGTATAAATATATCAAAGAGGTAGGGCGGGACTAGGTTGAGAAGGGCTGACTTTAAATTTCAGAAGATTTTACATTTTATCCTAGAATTAATATGGAGTTTATTGAGTGACATGGTCACTTTAGGAAAGTTACTTTGGCATCTGAGGGGAGGGTGGATCAAAATGTAAAGAGGCTTCAAGCAAAGAGAGCAAATGAATTTTGGGATAACCAATTTTCCTTAATTTGACAAAACTGCCAACTCTTCTTCCTCTTGCCACACAAGAAAACAGAATGTGACTTACTTGGTACATTGTTTAGATTTCCACTGTTTCCTTTTCTCTATTTTGTTGTGAACCAGGTATTTGTTTCCATTTAAAATAAATATTTTTTTCTTTTAGAAGAACTAAGAAGAGCTTTCTAGATACCCCTCTCTCCTGATCCTTGGTAAGTCAGTTATAATTCGGTCTTATGAAAAGTGTTGAATTCAATTTTTATATCACAAATATGGGCAAAGGAAAATGCTTGAAAAATTCTTGTGTGTGCTACTTATCTATTCTAGTTTAACCCATTATCATTTAGGGGATTATTAAACTGATGCTTTATTAAGTATATATTCGCTTTTTCGAGGGCAATTGGGGTTAAGAACTTGCCCAAGGTCACACGGCTAGATTTTTGTTTGTGTGTGTTAAGTGTCTGAGCCCAGAAAAGAA
>WOXC01011927.1:0-105870 GCA_011680675.1 Gymnobelideus leadbeateri | reverse complement strand
ACAAATTTTGTCCTCTTCTTTCCTCTACCCCCACGCCAATATAGTGAGCCTACTGAATACCTTTTCTCCCAATCTGCTGGCTCTTATGTACTTCCCCATTCCCCCTCTAACTTTCTAGTATGGAAAGATGAATCTCTATACCCCATTGCCTGTATATCTTATTTCCTGGTTGCATATAAAAAACAAATTTTTTAAACATATGTTTTTAAAACTTTGATTTTTAGATTCTCTCCCTTTTACTCTCCTCACCCACCCCCACTTGTAAGATAAGCAATTCAATATAGGTTGTACATGTATAGTTACACAAAATGTTTCCCAAGTAGATATATTATGAAAGACTAACTATATTTCCCTCTATCCTATCCTGACACCCACTTATTCTGTTTTCTATTTTGATTCTGTCCTGTTTCAAAAGTGTGTGCTTCTAACTACCTTTTCCCCTAATCTGTCCTCCCTTCTGTTATTCCCTCTCTTATCCCCTTTCCCCCTACTTTCTTGTAGGGTAAGATACCCAACTGAGTGTGTATTCCCTCCTTAAGCAAAATTCAATGAGAGTATGGTTGGCCCATTCCCTATCTCTTTCCTGTAATTCCCCTTTAAATTTTTATATTACTTTCATTTTCCAGTCTTTCCTTTCCCACCCACCCCCATCTCTAGCAGAGAATAACAAAGAAGAAATCAGTTTAGCAAAACTAACCAAATCAATAACCAAGCCTGGAAATATATACATGGATATATGCCCATAGCTCGCCATCTTTGCTACAAAGGGAGAAAGGTAGATTCCCACATGTCCTCATCAGAGATAAGTTTTGGTTACTCTAATTATATACCGTTGAGAGTTTTGGGGGAATTTTTCTTTTGTTTTGTTCTTTCTATCCTGCTCACTATGCCAAGAATATAATGCCAATAAGGAGGAGCTCTCATGAGGACTGCTGCTGTGAATTACTTTAAGGGTCATATAGCATATTATAACGAACTCTCTATTTATTTAGCAGTAAACTAAAGCATGACATTCAAGAAACTAAAGAACAACATTCACAATAACATAACATAACAACTTATTATTAAGGTGGCCACAGAGTCTTAAATCATATTATTTAGTATATATTATATTCATCTTTGAGGGGGAGCAGAAAATACAAACATCATCCACCCCTAGGTCACAGTAAGTTACAAATCTCATCAGTCAATACAGAGTATCTAAAGAAAAATCCTCTTTCATGTTGATTGAAGTTGGCTTCCAAACCCCATATAGTATTTAATTAGGGATTTTCAATTTGTTCTTTTTCTAGCTTTTTCAGGTGCGTATCCAATTTGATGACCTCCATTTTGTCTATTTTATTTATGTATGCATTCAGGGATAGTGAATAATACTTCCACTAAGAAATGCTTTTGCTGTAGTCCACAAGTTTTGGTATGTTGTCTCATTATTGTAATTCTCTTGAATGAAGTCACTTATTATTTCTATTATTTATTGTTTGACTCAGATCATTCTTAATATTAAGTTATTTAGTTTCCAATTAGCTTGTAGTGTATCCTTCCATGGCCCTTTATTAATATAATTTTTATTGCATCGTGATCTGAAAAAGATGTATTTAATATTTCAGCCTTTCTGCACTGAACTGTGAGGTTTTTATGCCCTAATACATGCTCAATTTTTGTATATATGCCATGTAGCACTGAGAATAAGGTATAATCCTTTTTACTCCCATTCAATTTACTCCAGAGATCTATCATATCTAGTCTCTAAAATTCTGTTCTCCTCCTTAACTTCTTTCTTGTTTATTTCGAGGTTAGATTTATTAAGCACAGAGAGTGGGAGATTGAAGTCCCCCACTACTATAGTTTTGCTATCTATTTCTTCCTCTACCACCCTTAACTTCTCCTTTAGCAATGTGCATGCTGTACCACTTGGTGAATAAATGTTTAGTAATGATGTTGCATCATTATCTATGGTGTCTTTTAGCAGCATATGGTTTCCTTCCTTATCTCTCTTTTTTATATATTACATATTTCATTTATTTTTTTTCAATTAAACAAATGCTTTATTCCACCAGATTTTGAGTTACAAGTTTTTCCCCATTTTTCCCCTACCCACCACCCCAGAATAGCAGTCCCACAAGATATCCCTTCATCCAATCTGCTCTCTCCCATATCTTTTCCCATACCCCCTTCGATTTTACCATTAGGGCAAGGTGAATCTCTGTGCCCCAATGCCTGAACATCTTATCTCTCAATTACATGCAAAATAGTATTAATAATAGTATTTATATATATTTGAAACATTTAATGTTAAAACTTCTAAATATAGATCCATTGCCTTCCTCCCTTGTCAACCACTCCCTTTGGGAAGATAAACAATTCAGTATGTGTTATACATATATAGCTATGCAAAACATTACCATAGTAGATATATTGTAAAAGGCTGCTTTTATTTCCTTCTCACCCATACCACCCCCCACCTGATCCTTTCCCTACTTTGATTCTGTCCCTCTTTGATAGTGGGTACTTCCAACCTCCCCTCCCCCCAGAATGCCTAGCCCTCCATCATCCCCTCCTCTCATCCCCCTTCCCCCTACTCTCCTGCAGGGTGAGATATCCCATTTAGCATGTATGTCATTCTCTCCCTGAGCCAAATTAAATGAGAATATGGTTTTGCTTTTTTGCCTTCCTGTTCTTCTCCTCCCCTGCAACCACTTCCTCTTGCCTCTTCTACATGAGATATTTTACCCTACCCTGTCTCTCCCCATCTCCTCTTGCCACTTCCCTCTCTTACCTCTTAACTTCACCCCTTAAGTATCATCCCTTCTCACCAAATTAGACCTGTGCCCTCTATCCATGTATACCTGTAAACATGTATACACACATTCACATATGTATTCATATGCCCATATACCCTTGTTCAACTATTTTCATACTGAGAAAGGTTTCATCAGTCACAGTTATTGTTTTTCTATGTAGGAATGTAAATAGTTCAACTTTGATAAGTTCCATTTGATTTCTTTTCCCTGTTTACCTTCTCAAGCATCTCTTGCTTCTTGTGTTTGAATGTCAAATTTTCTATTCAACTCTGTTTTTTTCATCAAGAATGCTTGAAAGTCCTTTATTCCACTGAATGACCATGTTTTCTCCTGAAACAAGATACTCAGTTTTGCTGGGTAGGTGATTCTTGGTTTTAATCCCAGCTCCTTTGCCCTCTGGAATATCATGTTCCATGCCCTTCAGTCTCTCAGTGTAGAAGCTGCCAGGTCCTGAGCTATTCTGATTGTGTTTCCACAATCTTGAAATTGTTTCTTCCTGGTTGCTTGGAGTATTTTCTCCTTGATCTGGGAGTTCTGGACCCTGGCTATAATATTCCTAGGAGTTTTCTTTTGGGATCTTTTTCAGGAGGTGATTGGTGGATTCTTTTAACCTGTATTTCACCCTCTGGGTCTAAAACATCAGGACATTTTTCCTGGATAATTTCTTGAAGGATGATTTCTAGGTTCTTTCCTTGATTGTGGCTTTCAGGTAGTCCAATAATTTTAAAATTATCTCTCCTGGATCTGTTTTCCAGGTCAGTGGTTTTTCCCATGAGATAGATCACATTGCCTTCTATTCTTTCAATTGCTTGGATCTGTTTAACAGCATCTTGATTTCTCATAAAGTCACTAGCTTCCATATGCTCCAGTCTAATTCTGAAGGTATGCATCTCCTCAGTGAGGTTTTGAGATTCTTTTTCCATCTGGAAAATTTGACTTTTTAAGGCATTCTTCTCCTCATTGCCTTTCTGAGCCTCTTTTGCCATTTGAGTTAGTCTATTTTAAGGTGTTATTTTCCTCAGTCAGGCTCTTGACTCTCATTTCACACTTTTCCTGCATCCTTCTCATTTCTCTTCCCAATTTTTCCTCCACTTCTCTTATTTGGTTTTTGAAATCCTTCTTAAGGTCCTCTATGGCCTATAACCAGCTCATATTTTCATTTGGGGCTTTTGGTGCAGGAGTTCTGACCTCACAGTCCTCCTCCTGTTCCATGCTTTGATCCTCTTTGCCCCCAAAATAGGAGTCTAATGTTGAATTTTTCTGTTTATTTTGTTCCCTTTCCCTAGGCATGTTGCCACTCGATCACTTTACTTTTGGGCTTGTTGCCACAGTAGGACTCTGCCACCAGACGGGGAGCTTCTGTCCCAAATGTTGGAGTCTTCACAACTTCCAGGGGTATTAGTTGGGTGGCCTGTATGAAGCCTCCACATGCTCTGGCAAGCTGGATACTCACCCTAAGACCTCCACCCCAGACCACAATCTAGATCCAGGCAGTTTAAAGCAAGAGTGATTAACCCCCAGACTGATTGCTGGATCTCCCTACAGTTTGCTGGCCAGGAGCTGAAGCTGCAACTGAAGCTGCAAAATGGCAGCTGTGCCACATATCCTCAGCTGCTTCTCGCCCCCAGGGGAAGAAGCTGACTCACTATCCCAACCAGTCCCAAAGTCCAAAGGGCACTGACCTCTCACTTTGTCCTATGCATCTATGTGTTGATAATTATGGAAATGCCACAGCTGCTGGTGTTCTGGGGTCCCTCCAGCCAGCTGCTGGCCTGGATGCCCTGGGGCTGAAACCATGACTCAGGCAGGCCTGGGCTCGACTCCCAGAGCACTAGGCTGTTGTTTCCCAGCATGCTGTGCTGGCCATTCTCTGCTGGACTGCCAGGCTGTCCTCAATGGGAGGTTAGCTTCTCTGTGTCGTTCTGTGGGTGCTGGAGCTCCAGAAGTTATTCAGAGTCCACCTTTTATATGGTTAGGAAGTGGTATGGGCTGGAGCGCCATGGAAGTGCTGATTCTACTCTGCCATTTTGGCTCCACCCCCTCCTTATCTCTTTTAATTAGATCTATTTTTTGCTTTTCCTTTGTCTGAGATAAGGATTGCTACCCCTGCCTTTTTTGTTTTTTACTTTTGCTGAGGCATGGTATATTTCACTCCAGCCTTTTACCTTTACCCTGTGTGTATCCTCCTGTTTCAGATGTGTTTCTTGTAAACAGTATATTGTAGGATTAGGTTTTTAAATCCATTCTCTTATTCACTTCTGTTTTTTGAGAGAGTTCATCCCATTCACATTCAGTTATGATTACTATCTGTATCTTTCCCTCCATCCTATTTTGTCCCCTCTTTATGCTTTTACTTTTCCCCTTCTCCCTTTCCCTCCTTAAGAGTTTTCCTTGGGGGTAGAGCCAAGATGGTAGAATGGAAGCAGCAACTTTTCTAAGCTCCTCCATGAATCCTGTCACTAAACTTTAAAAAGTGAATCTGAATGGATTTTGGAGTATAAGAATCCACTGGGAGATGGAGTGTGGCAGAATCCAACCTATGACAGTGCTCGCATGTATCGGGAAAGGGGGACCACGGATCACAGGGGGCTACACCAGCCCAGACTAGAGAACAGACTAGAGCAGAGTGAGAAGGAGCCCCAGCCAGCAAACTCACCCACCCTGATGGTGATTTGCTGCCTTCTCACCAGCTTCTCACCTAGGGATAAGAGGATCCTCAGAACTGGGTAAAAGAAAGCACTGGGCCTGTCTCACCACAGGACAAGAGGATCCATAGGAGCTGAGTAAGAGAAAGCTCAGGGCCTGCAGCAGAGACAACAGTTTCTCCTGGGGCTATCAGCCTGGAAGTTTAAAAATCACCTGCCTGATTTTCCAGGCACCAGAATGGCAAAGTAAACTCTGGCTGCTCTGATTCTCCCTTCCTGACAAAGAAAACCCAGAGATAAATATCCCACCCAGAGTAAAATCCTGAAATAGTAGAAAGAGCCTCAGTCCTGGGAGTCACAGAGAAAGGGTGTAACTGAGGCAGTAAGCAGTCTGAAGAGAAGAGGGGGAGGGGTCCCAACAAGCTCTACCTCACCTGATCAGCAAAAGCCTGCCTGAGCTGTAGCCCAGGGGCATAAAGGCAGAAATCTGAAGAGGGCAGACCACCCCTCCCCCACAGACTACTCTGTGAGCCTCAGGGTAACTCAGGAGAAACACTGAGAGTCCTGGCCTTGGCCTCAATCTAGACACCCAGAGGCCAGAACCCACAAAGTGAACAACCAGACCCTTATCTCCCAGGAATAGAAGTACACTTTAAAGGACAGGAAATAAGCAATTACAGTGGGCCAGAAGCAACTTGCAAAGGCAAGACCAAGGACAATAGAGTCCTATTATTCTGAATTAGAAGAATCACTTTCGGGAGACACCATGGACTCTGTGTCCACACCTGAGACCACAGATGGAAATATCAACTGGTCTCAAGCCCACAAAGCATTCTTGGAGGAGCTCAAGAAAAATTTTATAAGTTAAATTAGGGAGGTAGAAGACAAATTTAAATCTACAGTGAACAAATTGGAAAAAAGTCTCACTGAAGAAAACAAATCCTTAAAAAGTAAAATTTGTGAACTAATTGAAGAAAATACCTCCCAAAAAAATGACCTTCAAGAACTAACCGAAGAAAATAATTCACTAAAAATTAGAATCAGTCAAATCAAAGCTCAAGGCTCTATGATCCACCAAGAGTCAATCAAACAACACATGAAGATTGAAAAATTGGAAGAAAGTTTAAAATATCTCAATGGAAAAACAACTTACCTGGAAGATAGATCCAAGAGAGATAACTCAAGAACTATTGGTCTACCAGAAACCCATGATGAAAAAAGCAGCCTGGACAACATCCTCCAAGAAATTGTCAAAGAAAACTGTCATGAAGTCCTAAAATCAGAAGGTAAAATAGTCATCAAAAGGATTCACTGGTCTCCTCCTGAAAGAGATCCCAAATTGAAAAACTCCAAGAAATATAGTAGCCAAATTCAAGAATTACAAGATTAAAGAGAAAATATTGCAAGGAGCCAAAAAGAAAGAATTCAAATATCATAGAACTACAGTCAGGATTACACAGGACCTAGCAGCTTCCACATTAAAAGACTGGAGGTATTAGAATTTGATACTTTGTAAGGCAATAAAGTTAGGACTGCAACCAAGGATTAACTACCTAGAAAAACTGAGCATAATCTTTCAAGCAAGGAGATAGTTGTTTAATGAAATAAGGGACTTCCAGACTTTCCTGATGAAAAAGCCAGAGCTCAATGGAAAATTTGATCTTCAGTTACAAGACTCAAGAAAGACATAAAAAGGTAAACAAGGAAAACACACACTCACACATACACATAAACATATGCACACACCCACATTCCCACACATATGCACATAACTTCGGATGCAATAAGAGCAAACTGTTTACATCCCTATATGAGAAGTTGATAACTGCCAATATTGAAATTTATATGATTATCATGACATTTAAAAGGGATATACATAGATATAGGGTGTGGGTATACATGAACTAATCAGTTAAGTGTAAGACTCTAATGTGAAAAGACACAAAAATTTGTTAAATAGAGGGAAAGGAGGGAGGGAGAGGAGCACTATAAAAATTTTACTCTCATTTGTTTGGGGTCAAAGGGGGAATAACATACTTTGATAAGTATAAAAATCTATTGTGTCCTATAGGCAGTAGGATGTTAAGGTAGGGGTAGGGGAAGAAGGGTGGGATTAAAAGGGAGGGAAATGGCAGTAAGGAGAGAGGGTAGATAAACAAGTGGGGTTACAGGGAAGGAACACTGATGGAGGTGGTGGTCAAAATGAAAACCCTTAAGGAGGGAAGGGAGAAGGAAGTAACAAAAACATAAGCAAGGGAGGTAATAGGATGGAGGGAAAGAGACAGATAGTCATCATTACTGTGAATGTGAATAGGATGAACTCTCCCATAATACAGAGGAGGATAGCAGAATGGATTAAAAATCATAATCCTACAATATGCTGTCTACAAGAAACACATTTGAAACAAATGGATACCCACAGGGGAAAGGTAAAAGGCTAAAGAAAAATATATTATGCTTCAGCTAAAGTAAAAAAAAAAAAGCAGGAGTAGCAATCAGTATTGCAAATAAAGCAAAAGCAAAAATAGATCTAATTAAAAGAGATAAGGAAGGAAACTATATCCTGCTAAAAGGCACCATCAAGAATGAAGCAATATCATTAATTAACATATTTGCACCAAGTGGTATAGCATCCAAATTCCTAGAGAAGTTAAGGGAATTAGAGGAAGAACTAGATAGCAAAACTGTACTAATGGGGGACCTTAATCTCTCCCTCTCTGAACTTGATAAATTTAACCTCAAAATAAGCAAGAAAGAAGTTAAGGAGGTAAATGGGATTTCAGAGAGGCTAAATATAATAGATCTCTGGAGAAAACTGAATGGGGATAAAAAGGAATATACTTTCTTCTCAGTGGTTCATGCCACATACTCAAAAACTGACCATGTATTAGGGCATAAAAACCTCACAATTCAGTGCAGAAAGGCAGAAATATTAAATGCATCCTTCTTGGATGATGATGCAATAAAAATCATATGCAATAAAGGGCCATGGAAAGATAGACTAAAAACTAATTGGAAATTAAACAATTTAATCCTAAAGAATGAAATTATAGAAACAATCAGAAACTTCTTTCAAGAGAATGGCAATAATGAGACAACATACCAAAATGTGTGGGATGTAGCAAAGACAGTTCTTAGGGGAAGTTTTGTATCCCTGAGTGCATATATGAATAAGTTAGAGAAAATGGAGGTCAATGAATTTGGAATTCAGTTGAAAAAGCTAGAAAAAGAACAAATTGAAAATCCCCAATTAGATACTAAATTAGAAATTCTGAAAACCAAAGGAGAGACCAATAAAATTGAAAGTAAGAAAACTATTAAAATAATAAATAAAGCTAAGGTCTGGTTTTATGAAAAAACCAATTAAATTGACAGACCATTAGTCAATATGATTTAAAAAAGGAAATAAGAAAACCAAATTATGAGTATCAAAAATGAAAAGGGTGAATCTACTTCTAATGAAGAGGATATTAAAACAATAATTAGGAATTATTTTGCCCAATTGCATGCACATAAATTTGACAATCTTAGTAAAATTGATGAATATTTACAAAACTATAAGTTGCCCAGATTAACTGAAGAAGAAGTAAATTACTTAAATAACCCCATATCAGAAAAGGAAATAAACACTTCATTGGTGAACTCACAAGGAAAAAACCTCCAGGGCCAGATGGATTTACTAGTGAATTCTATCAAACATTTAAAGAATAATTGATTCTAATACCCTACAAATGATTTGGGAAAATTAGTGAAGTAGCCGTACCAAATTATTTTTTTTTTAAAAGCAATTGGGGTTAAGTAACTTGCTCAAGGTTACAAGGTTACACGGCTAGTCATTATTTATGCGTGGGTGCTCATTTTCTGAGGCCGGATCTGATCTCGGGTCATCCCAACTCCGAGGCCGGCGCTCTTACTCACTGCGCCACCTAGCCGCCCCCTTTAGGGCAATTGGGGTTAAGTAACTTGCCCAAGGTTACACGGCTAGGTTTTTGTTTGTGTGGATTAAGTGTCGGAGGCCAGCTCTGAACTCAGGTCCTTCTGACTCCAGGGCCGGCACTCTATTCACTGCGCCACCTAGCCGCCCCCGTACCAAATTGTTTTTATGACACAAATATGGTACTGATACCTAAATCAGGAAGAGATAAAACAGAGAAAGAAAATTATAGATTAATCTCTCTCATGAATATTGATACAAAATTTTAAAATAAAATATTAGCAAAAAGACTACAGCAACTTATCATAAGAATAATACACTTTGAGTGAATAGAGTACTGGCTCTGGAGTCAGGAGGACCTGGGTTCGGATCTGGCCTCAGACACTTAACACACACACACACACACACACACACACACACCTAGCTGTGTGACCTCAGGCAAGTCACTTAACCCCAATTGCCGTTCAAAATGCAAAAAAAAAAAAAAAAAAACCACCCAAACAAGAATAATACACTTTGATCAGGTAGGATTTATTCCAGGAATGCAATAATGGTTTAATATTATGAAAACCATCAGTATAATTGATCCTACCCTTCTCCCTTTTTACTTCTTCCCTCCCTTCTAACTATCCCCCCTTTCATACCCTTCCCCCCTCCTACTGCCTGTAGGGTAGGATAGATTATTATACTTAATGTAGTATGTAATTTCTTCCTTGAACCAAAATTGATGAGAATAGATCTCATGCAATGCTCCTCTCTCTCCCCTCTTTCCCTCTATTAGAAGTTTCATGTCTCTTCTCAATAGAGTCCTATACTTAACTGATTATGTTATTCCCTCCTTCCACCAGAACCAATGAGGGAAAAGCTCATATAATGCTCATTTCCCTCCTTTCTTTCCCTCTACTGTAATGTTTTTATGCCTCTTTGTGTAGCATAATTTATCTTTTTCTGCTTCATTCTTTCCTTTTCCTCCATTGCAGTCCTTTTGCACCCCTTAATAAGGCTTTTTGTCATGATTTTGTGTAATTTATAGCCACACACTCTATTTATCATATCACCATAGTTATAGAGTTCACAATATTAACAGTTATCAGCTTGCCATATTGGGACGCAAACAGTTTGCTCTTATTAAATAACAAGTAGTGTGTGTGTGTGTGTGTGTGTGTGTGTGTATTTTCCTTATTTATCTTTCTTTATTTTTTAAACAAATGCTTTATTAACTTCTGTTTTACATCATTCATTTCCGCCAGATTTTGAGTTACAATCATTTTCCCCCCATTATTCCCCTACCCAACCTCCCAGAATAGTAGTCCCATAAGATAACTCTTCCTCCAATCTGCTCTCTCCCATACCTTCTCCCATACCCCCATCGACTTTTCCATTAGAGGAAGGTGAGTCTTTGTGTCCCAATGCCTGCACATCTTATCTCCCTATTACAAGCAAAAGAGTATTAATAATAGTATTTATATATATTTGAAACTTTTACTGTTACGACCTCGAATTTCAGATCGATTTCCTTCCTCCCTTGTCACCCATTCCCTCTTGGGAGATAAGTAATTCAGTATATGTTGTACGTGTCTAGCTATGCAAAACATTATCATAGTAGATATATTGTACAAGCCTGCTTATAATTCCCTCCCACTCATCCCACCCCCACCTGGTCCATTCACTACATGATCCTGTCCCTCTTCTATAGTGGGTACTTCCAACCTCCCCTCACCCCAAGGATGCCCTCTCATCCATCATCCCTCCTCACATCCCCCTTCCCCCTATCCTGCTGCAGGTTGGGATATCCCATTTAGTATGTATGTCATTCTCTCCCTGAACCAAATTCAATGAGAATGTGGTTTTGCCTTTTTGCCTTCCTATTCTCACCCTCCCTTGCAACCACTTCCCCTTGCTTCTTCTACATGGGATAGTTTACCCTACCCTGTCTCTCCCCATCTCCTCTTGCCACTTTCCTCTCTCACCTCATAATTTCATCCCTTGAGTATTCTCCCTTCCCAACAAATTCAACCTATGCCCTCTATCCATATATAACTGTAACCATATACACACACATTCACGTATGTATTCATATGACCACACCCCCTTCTTCCATTATTTTCATAGTGACAAAGATATCATCCGTCACAGCTATTGCTTTTCCATATAGGATTGTAAATAGTTCAACTTTGATAAGTTCCTTTGGATTTCTTTTCCCTGATTACCTTCTCAGGCATCTCTTCCTTCTTGTATCTGGATGTCAAATTTTCTATTTAATTCTGGTTTTTTCCTCAAGAATGCTTGAAAGTCCTCTATTCCACTGAATGACCATATTTTCCCCTGAAACAAAATACTCAGTTTTGCTGGGTAGGTGACCCTTGGGTTCATTCCCAGCTCTTTTGCCCTCTGGAATATCATATTCCATGCCCTTCAATCCCTCAGTGTAGAAGCTGCCAGGTCCTGGGCTATTCTGATTGTGTTTCCACAATATTGAAATTGTTTCTTCTTGGCTGCTTGTAGTATTTTCTCCTTGATCTGGGGATTCTGGAACCTGGCTATAATATTCCTGGGTGTTTTCTTTTTGGGATCTTTTTCAGGAGGTGATCGGTGGATTCTTTCAACCTCTATTTTGCCCTCTGGATCTAAAACATCAGGGCAGTTTTCCTTGAGAATTTCTTGAAGGGTGATTTCTAGGTTCTTTCTTTGATCATGGCTTTCAGGTAGTCCAATAATTTTTAAATTGTCTCTCCTGGATCTATTTTCCAGGTCAGTGGTTTTTCCCATGAGATATTTCACATTGCCTTCTAATCTTTCATTTGTTTGGATCTGCTTAACAGCATCTTGATTTCTCATAAAGTCATTAGCTTCCATTTGCTCCAGTCTAACTCTGAAGGAATGAATCTTCTCAGTGAACTTTTGAGATTCTTTTTCCATCTGGCAAATTCGACTTTTTAAGGCATTCTTCTCTTCATTGCCCTTTTGGGCCTCCTTTGCCATTTGAGCTAGTCTATTTTTTAAGGTGTTGTTTTCCTCAGTCAGACTGTTGACCCTCATTTCATACTTTTCCTGCATCCTTCTCATTTCTCTTTCGAATTTTTCCTCCACTTCTCTTATTTGATTTTTAGAGTCCTTCTTAAGGTCCTCTATGGCCTGCAACCCGCTCATGTTTTCCCCTGGGGCTTTTGGATCAGGACTTCTGACCTCACAGTCCTTTTCTTGCTCTATGCCCCCAAAACAGGAGTCTAGGGTTGCATTTTTCTGTTTCCTTTGCCTTGGCATGTTGTCACTTAATTACTTGACTTTGGGGCTTGTTGCCACACTATGGCTTTAAGGCCAGCTAGAGGAATTTTCATCCCAAACATGTTTGGGGCAACTTCTGTTTCTGGCAAGCTGTAAACCCACCCAAGACTTCCACCCTAGATCACAATCCAGATCCAGGGAGGTTAAAGCAAGAGCGATTACCCCCCAAGACTGATTGCTGGATCTCCCTACAAATTTGCAGGCTGGGAGCTGAAGCCGCCTTTGAAAACTACCAAATGGCGTGGTTCCTCAATGGCTTCTAGCCCCCAGGGGAGGGAGCCGACGCATTCCCTAAATACCGGTCCCAAAGTCCATAGGACACTAACCTCTTACTTTGTCCTAGGCATGTCTATGTTGATAATTCTGGAGTCGCCACAGCTCCTGGTGTTCTGGGGTTCCTCCAGCCGGCTGCTGGCCCTGCCGCCCTGGGGCTAAAACCTCGGCTCAGGAATACCTGGGCTCGGCTTGGCTCCTGCGTTCTGTGCGCTGCATGCTGCCAGGTCCCAGACCGCTGAGCTGGTCCTTCCTGCAGGGCTGCTGGGCTGTCCTCAGCGGGAGGTTAGCTTCTCTGTGTTGTTCTGTGGGTGCTGTGGCTCCAGAAGTTGTTCAGAGTCCCCTTTTTCATAGTTTGGGGGAATCTGGGGGCAGAGTGGCTTGGAAGAGCTATTTCTACTCCGCCATCTTCCTTATTTATCTTTCTACGTCTCTCTTGAGTTTTGTAATTGGAGGTTGAATTTTCCATGGAGCTCTGGCTTTTTCATCAGGAAGGTCTGGAAGTCCATTATATCATTGAATAATTCTCCTTGCCTGGAAGATTATGCTCAGTTTCGCTCGATAGGTGATCCTTGGTTGTAACCCAAGCTCTTTTGCCTTGTGAAAAATCATATTCCAGCTCTTCTGATTTTTCAGTGTAGAAGCTGCCAGATCCCATGTGATCCTCACTGTGGTTCTGTGATATTTGAATTTTTTCTTTCTTGCTGCTTGTAGTATTTTCTTCTTTACCTGATAGTTCTGGAATTTGGCCACAACATTTTGTGGGGATTTGGAATCTCTTTCAGGAGGTGTCCAGTGGATTCTCTCAATTTCTATTTTATCTTCTGGTTCTAGGGTCTCAGGGCAGTTTTCTTCGATGAGCTTTTGGAAGATGTTGTCCAGGCTCATTTTTTCATCATGATTTTCTGGTAGACCAATAATTCTCAAATTATCTCTCCTGGATCTGTTTTCCAGGTCAGTTATTTTCCCATTGAGATATTTTACCTCTTTTTCTAATTTTTCATTCCTGATATTTTGTTTGTTTGATTCTTGGTGCCTCATAGAGTCATTAGCTTCAATTTGGTTGATTCTCATTTTTAGCAAATTATTTTCCTTGGTTAGTTTTTGAAGCTCCTTTTCCATATGTTCAGATATCATTTTTAGTTCACACATTTTTCTTTTTAAGGAACTGTTTACTTCATTGTAATGTTTATCTAATTTCACAATTTTTATTTAAAAGAATTATTGATTTCATCCTCTACCTGTCTAACTTGGTTTTCAGAGTTCTTTTTGAGCTTATCTAAGAATGTTTCCTGTGCTTGAGACTAGTTCATATCCCTGTTGAGGTTTCAGCTGTGGATGTGGGGTATATTCAGAATACTGTCTCCTTCTGAATTGGGCTCTTCCCTCTCACAATAATAGGATTCTAGAATCTTTGTCTTTGCCATCTGATTTTTACCCATTTTGAGGCAGGGCCTTAGCCACACCCTATCTCCCAGGTTCCCAAGCCTTTACTGTTTAAAATTTTGCTCTGGAGCAATAATTATTGTGTCTTCAGGGTCAGAGGGGGGGATTGGAGCAGCAGGGGTTTATTCTGCCATCCTGCTCCCTGGAAGTGCTTTTTAAATTTCCAGGCTGTGAGTTGGTAGTCCCAGGAGTAGCTGTTGCCACTGCCATAGGCCCTGCATTTGTCTCTTACCCTGCTCCATCATTTCCCAGCCCTGCAGTGATAGGCCTGGGAATGGCCCTTGTAATTGGTGGATCAACTTGCTTCCATGATGATCAGGCCTTGTGTGGGCCTCTCAGTACACCACCCCCTTTCATCATCCAGGCCTCACCAAGAAGACAAATACTTGAAACATGATTTTGATCTTCTGGAAAAATATTAGAAAGAGTCGTTAAAGGGACAGTGTATGATGAATAGTTTTATAATCCTGGACCTCAAGTCCCCTAATCTCTAGGTTTGCACAAACTAGGTTTAATCGTAATAGTAGCTCCAAGATACCATTTTGTTTGTAACTATTAGATCCACTCTTGGAGTTTACTCTGGGAAATATCAGAATATAATTCATGTTTTGTTCCCACAAATATAAGTAAGCAGGATGCACAGCTATCAAACACTCACATAAGTCACAGACTTTATTCTGTTCCACTAAAAATGCAAAAAAATGAAAATGACTCCTAAGACCCCATAAACCAGTACTGTCAAACTCAAATAGATACAGGGGCTTACATACAGGGCTTACATTGGCCCATGTATTGACTAGAAAAGCATATATTGACATTATCTATGTTTAGTTGTAGTTTTATTTATTTTTAATACTTTTTCAATTACATTGTGATCAAGCTCAGGCAGTATTCTAGAGTGTTGTGGGCCTAATGTTGCCCAGAAGCCTCCTGTTTGTTACCTCTAGCATAAACAAACAAAGAAATCATGTAAAAGATTAGGCAATCCTGTTTCCCAGTGAATGCATCTTCTCAATAGGGAAGTTCTCTAACTTCAATGCCACCCCCTTTCCTCAAAGACTCCATCAGACACCTGTAATCATAGTACCACCCTGTGGTTTGGAATCACCTAAAAAATGAATTTAGGACCAAGAGACCACATTCTAACAATCCAGGAAGTGCCTCTTTCATCTCATAAAGAGCCAAATAGACATACAGTTTTTGGTACCACTATGAAGGACTTGGTTCTCCCCTGAAAGGGATTTGCACAGACAGCATCTGAGTAATTCCCCTTCTAGCCAGAGTTATGCCATCTAAATAGCTCACACTTATAGTGTGTGCCACGTCTAGGTCCCTTAATGTACTACATCCTGGCTTTTATTCCCCTGATTCTGTTCCTCTCAGCACCAGAGAACTAAAAAGCACAAAACTCAGGAAATGCCCCTATTTGCAACGGAAAGACAAATTCTCAAATTCAAAAATTTACTTTCAAGGGAGCCCCAGAAGTGAGTATTGCCCAGGAAATTCCCTCTACCATGTTGAGACTGTGGTCATGTATGTAATATTATCTAGCTATCTCTTATCAGGTTTGTGGGAGTTACTCTTCCAGGTTCTTCTTCCCCAAGACGGACATTAAAAGTTGCTGGAGACAAGAAATCTCAACCTCACCCCTGACACAGCCCCCTCATTTCCATCATCACTACTATCACCTTTGCTGCCACCTCTTCTGTTCTCAGAATCTTCTTGGAAATAAAGATAAAGATGAAAAAAGAGTTTGTTACTATGTGGACTATACTAGACTGGAATAGATGGGCAATTCCTTCTATAATCTGTCCGACATGAGTACATCTTGAGAATAAATTTCTTCAACCAAACTCAGCTTTCCAAGAGGTAACCAGGTGCCAGGTACCAGTAGGGCATATGTAAATGAGCAGATCTGTTCTGTCCTAATTATTGAGAGAAATGATTATTAATGAATACTGATTTGGGGAGATCCAGAGTTTCCCCTTTTTCCAGAGTCTTCATTTCAAAGCCCAGTCTCTGAAGGTTGAACTAACTTTCTCCTTAATTATGGTCAGACCCCATTGTGTTCCACTCTAGTGACTTTGGATAGTGATAGACCCTCTGTCTAGATTGCCCCCCAACACTGGGTGTGGTCTTCTGTACAGATAGTCTCTTCTTTCAAAAATCAATTTATTAATTTTTAGTTTTCAACATTCATTTCCACAAAATTTTGAATAAGTTTTTTCTCCCTGTCTTTCCTCTATCCCCCACCACAAAATAACAAGCTTACTGAATACCCCTTTCCCCAGTCTGTTCTCTCTTTTATCCTCCCACGTCATCCCCACACAACTTTCTAGTAGAGAAAGATGGATTTCTATACCCCAATGCCTGTATATCTTATTTCCCGGTTGCATGTGAAAATATTTTTTTAATGTTTGTTTGTAAAACTTTGAGTTCCAGATGTTTTTTCCTTCTTCCCTCCTTACCCACCCTCACTGGGATGATAAGCAATTCAAAATAGGTTGTATATGTGTACCCAAATAATTTTCCTAACTCTTATATCATGAAAGAGTAGCTATATTTTCCTCCATCCTGTCCTGCCCCCCACTCATTTTATTTTCTCCTTTGACCCTATCCCCTTTCAAAAATGTTTGCTTCTAAATACCCTCTCCCCCAACCTGCTCTCCCTTCTATTACTCGCCCTCTTATCCCCTACTCCCCTATTTTCCTATAAGGTAAGATACCCAATTGATTTGTATGATATTCCCTCCTTAAGCTAAATTCGGTGAGAGTAAGGTTGTCCCATTCCCTTTCACTTTCCTGCTATTCCCCTCCATTGTAACAGTTTTCTCTTGCCTCTTTTATATGAAATAATTTATTTAATCTATCTAGCCCTTTTTCCTTCTCCCAGTAAATTCCTCTCTCACATCTTAATTTTATTTTTTAGATATCATGCCTTCCTATTCAATTCATCCTGTGCCATCTGGCTATGTAGTCATGAATATAATACATATGCTGACACTCACATATATATTTATATACACATACACCCTCCTATACATACATACATGCATGCATACATACATATATATTCCCTTCAACTATCCTCATACTGAGGAAAGTCATATGACTTACAATTATCATTTTAATGAGTAACATAAATAGTTCAACTTTAATAAGTTCCTTATGATTTCTTTTTCCTGTTTATCTTCTCATGCTTCTCTTACTTCTTCTATTTGAAAGTCAAATTTTCTGTTCAGCTCTGGTTTTTTAATCAAGAATTCTTAGCTATATACTAAATTTTTCTGGGTAGGTGATTCTTGGTTTTATTACTAGCTGCTTTGACCTCCAGAATATCATATTCCAAGCCATTTGACCCCTTAGTGTAGAAGGTACTATGTCTTGTGTTTCCTGATTGTGTTTCCACAATACTCAATTGTTTCTTCCTGACAGTTTTCAGTGTTTTCTACTTGACCTGGGAACTCTGAAATTTGGCTATGATATTCCTAGGAGTCTTCTTTTTCTTTTCTTTTTTATTTTTTAGTTTACAACATTCATTTCCACAAGATTTTGAGTTACAAATTTCCTCCCCATTTTTCATCTACCCACCACTCCAAAACAGTAATCCCAATGTATACCCCCTGCCCCAATCTACTCTCTCTATTTCCTCCCCATCCCTCTTCTGACTTTCCAGTAGGACAAGATGGATCTCTATGCCCCAGGGCCTGTATATCTTATTTCCCAGTTGTAGGTAAAAAAAATGTGTACATATATATATATATATATATATATATATATATATATATTAAACATTTGATTTTAAAACTTTGAATTCCATATTCTTTCCCTTCCTCCCTCATCACCTACCCTTACTGGGAAGATAAGCAATTCAATATAGGTTGTACATATGTAGCTATGCAAAACATTTCCATAGTGGATATATTGTAAAAGACTGACTATATTTCTCTCCCTCCTATCCCACCTCCCACTTGTTCTATTCTCTACTTTGATCCTGTCCCTTTTCAAAAGTGGGTGCTTCCAACTTCCCTCCCCCTAAGCCTACCCTCGCCTCCATCATCCCACCTCTCATCCCCTCCCCCCCTACTGTCCTATAGGGTGAGATACCCTATTTAGTGTGCATGTCATTCCCTTCCTAAGCCAAATTCAATTACAGTAAGGTTGACTCATTCCCTTTCGCCTTCCTGTTCTTCCCCTCCATTGTAACAGTTTTCCCGTGTCTCTCCTATATGAGATAATTTACTCCATTCTATCTCACCCCATCTCCTCTCATTATATTCCTCTCTCACCTCTCAATTACACCTTTTAATTATCATCCCTTCATATTCAATTGTTCCTGTGCCCTCTGTCTATGTATACCTGTACACATATATACACACATTCACATATGTATTCATATGCCCATATACCCTCCTATATAAACATATATATGTATGTATACATGTACATACATTTATATTCCCTTCAACTATTCTCATACTGAGAAAAGTTTCATAAGTTACAATTATCATTTTTCCATGTAGGAATATAAATAGTTCAATTTTGATAAGTTCCTTATGATTTCTTTACCCTGTTTACCTTCTCATTCTTCTCATGCTTCTTGTATCCGAATGTCAAATTTTTTGTTCGTTTTTGGTTTTTTCATCAAGAATGCTTGAAAGGCCTCTATTCCACTGAATGACCATATTTTCTCCTGAAACATAATACTTAGTTTTCTGGGTAGGTGATCCTTGGTTTTAATCCCAGCTTCTTTGACCTCCAGAATATCATATTCCAAGCCCTTCCATCCAACACTATAGAAGCTGCCAGATCCTGTGTTATCCTGATTATGTTTCCACAGTATTCAAATTGTTTCTTCCTGGCTGCTTGTAATATTTTGTCCTTGATCTGGGAACTCTAGAACCTGGCCATGATATTCCTAGGAGTTTTCTTTTGTTGATTTTTTAAAGCGATGGGGTTAAGTAACTTGCTCAAGGTTACATGGGCATTTATTTTTGTGTGGGTGTTAAGTAGAGGCTGGAATTGATCCTGGGTCCTCCTGACTCCAGGACCAGTGCTCTTACTCACTGTGCCACCTAGCTGCCCCAGGAGTTTTCTTTTTTGGATCTTTTTCAGGAGATGATCAGTACATTCCTTCAACCTCTATTTTGCCCTCTGGTACTAAAACATCAGGGCAATTTTCCTTGAGGATTTCTTGAAGGATGATTTCGAGATTCTTTTTTTGATCATGGCTTTCAAGCAGTCCAATAATTTTTAAATTACCTCTGCTGGATCTATTTTCCAGGTCAGTGGTTTTTCCAACGAGATATTTCACATTGCCTTCTATTTTTTCATTTGTTTGGATCTGTTTAATAGTATCTTGATTCCTCATAAAGACACTAGTTTCCATTTGCTCAAATCTAATTCTGAAGGAATGATTCTCCTTAGTGAGCTTTTGAGATTCTTTTTCCATCTGGCAAATTCAGGTTTTTAAGACATTCTTCTCCTCATTGGCTTTTTGAGCCTCTTTGCCCATTTGAGTTAGTCTATTATTAAGGTGTCATTTTCTTCAGTCAGGTTGTTGACTCTCATTTTATAATTTTCTTGCATCATTCGCATTTCTCTTCCCAATTTTTCCTTCATTTCTATTACTTGGTTTTCAAAATCCAAGCTCTTATATGGCCTGTTAGCAGCTCATTCTTTTCTTGGAATATTTTTGGTGTAGGAGTTCTGACTTTGCTGTCTTCCTTCCACCCTATGCCTACATCCTTTTTGTCCTCAAAAAAGGATTCTATCATCTGTTTGTGCTTCCTTGCTTGCTCTTACTGCCAGCCAATTACTTGACTCTTGAGCTCTTTGCTGCTTCCAGAATGGAGAGAGTTTGGCCCAAATCACTGGGGTTTTTGCAGCTGCTGGAGCTATTAGAAGGGTGCCATCTCTACAGCCCCGATAAGCTCTGGTTCACTGGTCACACAACTGAGGACCACCACCCAAACCACAATCCAGATCCAAGCAGGATAAAACAAGAACAATTACCTTCTGAATGGCCTCTTGGTCCCACTATAATCTGTATTGGAGGAGCTCCTGAGGCAGCCATGTGGTACAGCCACCCCACCTCCACCTGCTTCTCACCCTGGGGCAGCAGCTGCACTGTGCTCTTCTGTACCTGTCTGTTCCAACAAACTTCCACACTGACCTTTTAATTTGTCTTTGATGTTTATGACTTGAGAAGTCTGGAAACCACCACAGCTGCTGGTTATTCACTCTCATGAACTCTGCTCTGGCTGCTGCTGGCCAGTACCTCCCTAGGACTGGAACCATGGGGCTCCTGCAGGACTGTGCTTGGCTGCCAGCACGCTGCAATAGACATTTCCTGTTGGCCTGTCAGCTGTCTTCAATGGGAGATTCGTTTCTCTCTGTCACTTTGTGGGCTCTATAGCTTTAAATTTGTTTAGAGTCATTTTTTACAGGTATTAGAATTGTTTGGAGTGGGAGCCCACACCAAGCTTGGGCTTCTAATCTGCCATCTTGCCTCCGCCCCCTGAAATAGTTTCTTTGTCCAAGTAAGACATGATGACACTCTCCCAGTCCCTCAGTGGAGGGGCTTCTCTTCATAAAATTCACTCTTCATTAATTCTTAGCCAATCAGAGTTGATTGCCACCCTCAGGAATTCCCACTCTTCAAAAGGCATATAAACTGTGAGCCCCCCATCATCATGGTTCATGTTTGGTCAGAAAGAGATGGCAAAATCATACTTTTTATAAATAAAATGCTAGAATTGTTAATACAATTATTAATAACCCAGAAATTATGTATCTCAAACTTTTTTAAACATCACAGTATGCTAATTACAGGGTGGCAGACACTTGAAGAGAATACTGAGATACCAAAGAAAGACAATCTGGTTATTTGGTTTTTAATAGGCTTCATCTGGGTTAACTGGATCAATTGGGAGCATATACTCATAAGAGGCCTGTTCTCCTCAGTGGCAGCAGGACAAAGTAACATCATGGATCCCCATGCCAATTCTGAGCCAGGTCACATTTTTCCTAAATGTGTCATCCAGATCTGAACACAATATTCCCAAAACCATTCCTCCAGGGTCATATGTGTGGCCTCACAGCTATTGTCCTAATCCAGTATATGGGACTTAAAATCTCTGAGTACTGCTGTCCTTTACCTCTGGAACTAATGTGCCCAAGAAAATAGAAAAAGGCTCAGAAAGACTTTTTATTGGAACAGCTGTTCTTCACTATGTTACACTGTCATTTCTCCTAATCCATTTGTGTATGCTACGTCATTACTTCTCCGTGAATCTGGAGAACATATAAGGCCACATTAGGCATTCCTCAGTATCACATATAACACAGGGAAATATAAGCACAGATACACAATGAAAACCACTCAGGTAAGCTTGTCCCTCTCATGGCTGTTCTTCCCTCACCCACAGAGATTTCACTAGGTTTCCTAGACCTCAAGTCAACACATTCAGCTCTGTAATATTCCACTGAATGTAGAAAAAAGCCCTGACTCCTAGATGTGGCTGAGCCATGACTGGCTCATCAGATTCTTGGCAGCAGCAGCTGCCTTCTTACTCAACAGGTTTGACTCAGCAGGTCCAACAACCACCTCAAATTCTGTTCTAATATCTGGGCCAAATTTTCTCTGCTCACAGCACAATATCATTCTTTTCCATGAAGAAACATGGCACACTACAGGAGATTTGAGAGATTTGTGCAATGACACAAAATTGAAACAACTATAATCTGTGGCACATCTAGAGAAAATTTGTGTCATACCTTTGTGAATAGCTCATCCAAGCCACTCACTAACTCATTATTAGACTGTTTCAATAACTTCTTAATTTATTCCCTTCCTCTAGTTCATCCTACAAGGATCCTGATGACAAATTCATCCTCTGAAATTATTCTGTGTTGTAGCCCCAATCTGGGAAGGACGGTAAGTCTTCATTGACCAGAGGATCATTATTATAAATAGCTGGTGTTTCTATGATTCAGTTTACATAGCATATTGTTCACCATAACCCTTCAGCCTCATTTAATAGGAAGTAGCTCTCTTCCTTGCCAAACTGTAAAACTGAACTCTGCTTCTAATATGCGTCTCTGAATCTGTTCCTCCTTCTAAATGTGCCCACTCTTAAGACATCTGGGCTTTAAATCTCAGAGTCATCTTTGACTTCACTTCCCATTCCCCCACTGCCCACATTAAATTAGTTGCTAACCCCTCTAGATTCAGTCTCTTTGTCTCTCATATCTGGCCCCTTCTCTCTGCTCACAGTGGCAACATCCCAGTTAAAGCCTGGTCCTATATGTCCTAGACTATAGGACTACTGCAATAGCCTCTTAAATGGTCTTGGTCCTTCAATGCTTTGTCACTAATTCCTATACCACATGCTAAGAAAGTAATTTTCCTCATACACGACTCTAGTCATAATACCTCTAAACTTGTAAGTAGCTCTTTATTGCTTAGAGAACAAAATGGAAAACCCTTAGCCTGGAATTCAAGGTTCTCCACAGATAACCTTCCATTTGCCTTTCCAATCTGATTTTACAGTTCTCCCCCTTCATATACTCTGTGTTGAGCCAGACTAGATTACTAGATCTTTTCCTGCATGTTTTGGCCTGCAATGATCTCATCTCTGACTTCCATGCCTTCCTTCTCCACGTGATGAAAACCTTCCTTCAAGGCACAGCTAGGGATCACTTCCTGCATGAAGCTTTTCCTTTTCCTGCAGTTTGAGGTGACCCCTTGCACCATCATCTTTCTGATTCTTATGTGTTTTCTCCTATCACATTCTGCTTGGTGTGTAATGATTTGTGTACATGTGCCATACCCAATTGCACTCCACTAAACTCTAAGCCAAGGGTGAGAAACCTGTGGCCTCAAGGTCACATACAGCCCTCTAAGTCCTCAAGTGTGTCCCTTTGATTGAATCCAACCTTCACAGAATGAATCCCATTAATAAAACGACTGGTTCTGTAAAACATGGACTCAGTCAAAAGGCCTCACACAGACCTAGGAGGGCCCAGGAGGCCTCAAGACCACAGGTTCCCCATCCCTGATAAGTTCTTGGAGGCCTGTTCACCTTTTTCAACATTATATTGCCAGCAGCAAAGACAGTGCTTTAAAAATACAGTACTCTGAAAGCTCTAATAACTGTGACCAAGACCATGACTGTTCATCTCTTATCCACAGATATCAGTGTATGAGACCAACCACTTTACCATGTTCTTGCATTATTTGCTATAGCTTGTTTCTCCTTCAACATCGGTTGGGGACTGTCATGTAGACAGGAGGTCACTCTAACAGGATATTTCCAGACACCAAAATACCAACATGCCGGGTCCTGGTGAATGAATTCAACTCAAGGCTTCACAGTCAAAGAAAAGTAAAGTTTATTAAAAGTCCACTTGTATTAGATATAGAGTATATCTGTGCTAGGTCATTCTATGGCACTCTCACCATTCAATGGCACTCTCACCATTCTATGGCACTCTCACAAACATGGAGACAAGATGGGGTCTTATATACAGAAAATTGTGGGAGGAATCTAGGGGTGGTCTAGAGGAGGAGTTTGGGGAGGGTCTTCAGGAGGAGTTTATGAGGTCAATGAGTGATTAAGGGTGGGGAGTCTAGTAACAGATGCTTGGGCTCAGCCACAATGTAAGGCTTATTGCTTAATGCAAATGACTTATCAAATGGGGTGTTTTAATCAGAGTTCATTCAAGTTAGGGTTCCCAGAGCCTGTACCTCAAGGACTCAAGGAGAGCTGGAGGGGGCTCCCAGAGCCCATACCTCATCATGAGGACCTTCCAGAAAATGTGTGAAGCAGGGAGAAAATTTCAGTCATCCACAATAGAATGTAACTGGCTAGTATGGTGGGTAGAGTGTTAGACCTGGAGTCAGGAAGAGCTGAGTTCAATTCTGTCCTCAGATACTTACAACCCTGGGCAAGTCACATAACCTCAGTTTGACTCCGTTTCTTTTTTTACAAAATGTGGATAAAAATAGATCCCACCTCCCAGGGTATTTGCAATAATAAAATAAAATATTTGTAAAGGACTTTGCAAACCTTAAAGTTATATATAAGGGCTAGCTAGTAGAAGCAGAAGCTCTTTTGAATTCATATCATTCATTGAACTTAATCAGTGTTTGACTAAATCTTTTAATGTTTTCTGTTATATTTGCATATATTGTTATTTTTTGTTGCTCTGAATCGCTTTGAGGTCATTCTGGGTTTCTCAGAAGTCTTCTTTTTCATCATGTCTTTTGGTGGAGTAATATTCCATTATATTATTGTGCCATAATTTATTCAGTTGGTCCCCAGTCTATTACAACCCATTTTATGTCTAGTTTTTTGCTAACACAAAGTAATATTCCATTATATTATTGTGCCATAATTTATTCAGTTGGTCCCCAGTCTATTACAACCCATTTTATGTCTAGTTTTTTGCTAACACAAAGAATTGGGTCAAAAGGGTATGAACAAGTTAGTGAATTTTCTCAAAAAATTCTAAATTGCTTCCCAGAACAGTTAAACCAATTCACAATTCCACAAACAATGTACTGTATTAGGGTGCCCACCTTCTCACAGCTTGCATATTTATTGTTTGCATTTTAAATTTTCCTTATGTTTTTATGTATATTCATTGTTTCCATCTTAAATTTTCTTTTCCAGTTTGATGGGTGAAACTTCAAAGTGGTTTGAACTCTTCTTATCAATGATTTAGAACATTTCCCCATAGGGCTGTTGATTATTTGTATTTCTTCTGCAAGCTGCTCTTATCCTGCTATTTGAAATGGATATTGGTCTTACAGAAAGCATAGTAAGTATGTAAACTGTTGTATGTTACTGAGAGCCGAGCTGAGCTGAGCGCCAGCATGAGCACAAGCCCACTTGCAAACTTACAAAGTAAACTAACACCCTTGAAACTTAGAGAATTGCCTAGAACACTAGGAGAGCAAGTGACTGGCCCAGAGTCCCACAGACTGTATATATTTAACAAGACTTGAACCCAGGTCCTCCTTGTTGCAGGGCCAGCTCTTCTTCTCAAGTCTTATATATTTGTGTCAGTTCCCTTTAGATCTTGGATAGCAGACATTCCCCAAAGGTGTTGGATGTAAAGAGTTTTGTTCATTTCAACTGAGTACTTACAGCCTGGAAAACAAACAAACACCACCACCACCACCACCACCAACAACAACAACAACAAAAACAATGGGAAATAATGACTGTGTTCAAGCTTTCATGAGGAAGGTGGCCTCAATCTGCTCAATTTGGCCCCAGAGAACCAGGATCTATGGGTGGAAGTTGGAAAGAGGTTAAAAAAACAAAACTTTATAGCAGAAAATTTTCCTCAAAATTGGAATTGTTCAGAAGTGAATTGGGCTCTTTTGGGAGGCAATGGGCCCCCCTGCACAGTAGACCTTCTATCAGAGGCTAGAGAAACACTTGGGTGTGTTAATCAAGATGATTTTTGTGTAAGTACAGCTGAAATCAAATGACTTGTGAGCCATTCCCAATCCCACCAAATCTAAGAATCTATCATTACTTAGCAATCTAGTAAGCTTTCTAGAAATGTCACAATTCTTCTCATCGTGATTTCATTAAAAAGATGTCTCAGAAAAAGCACATGCTTTTGAATGACTTAGATTCCTACTCAGTCTTTTCCCATGATGGTGGGAGGAGGCAGGTGCTATTCATGGCTGGTTCTTTGAAGGTTATTTGAAATGGTGACAGTCTCCTTTGTTTTATTTGTAGGTAGACAAAAAAGAGGAAAGTTTGAAGCATATTGTTGGTATTGTAACCGCTTTCATGGAGGCTTTTCTGGGTAGGACCTTTCCACCCAGTGGTTTTAATGGGGTGCTTGGGATCTATGTTTGTAACATCAGTTTGTAAAATCTATTTGTAAAACCAGTCTATAAAATCACATTCCGTCCCCAGTCTCAGAGCGTTAACTTTGTTCCTTCCTCCTGCCAGCACTCTACCCCGCAACAATTCATGAACTGTTTATTTCTGCTTGGAACAATAACAAGCTACACCTATGAATCCTTCACTAAACCATCTATAAACATTTTAGCTTAGACAAATGTTACCTTCCCCTAGTATGTGACCAGCTACACCTATGAATCCTTCAATGCACTATCTGTACGGTAACTCCGCAGCCAATTATACACACCCTGATACCCTGTTAGCCTTGGTTCCCAGCATCCATCTTGTCAAACATGATACTGATGGGTGGCACACTAGGCACATCTCAGTCAGCTATGACCGCTAGCTGACTTAGTGAGGTGTCAAGCCTAAAACCACAGCTCCACACAGCACCCCCTTGAGCTATTTCCCAGTGAATTATGGGCAACACACCTGCCCAGTTGATATTAAAAGTGCATGTTCCTTTAAGCACTGACCACTCCTTAACTCCTCCCTAACCCCACCCTTACTCACCTAGTTAGCATAATTGACACCTGATTTATTGTCTTGACTCCTCAAAACTATACCTGTGATTTCTGTAAGTTTGCAGGTTCCCTAAGAACTCTTGCCCACTGTGCTGTACAGTGTACCAATAAACGTTTACAATCTCAGCTTTGAAGTTTTCTTGAGTCTGGTGAATTCTTTCCAGACTAAATTGCAGGGTTTTTGATCACTAATAGTGATCAGGGTCCCTGGTAGAACCTATTACCCTTCCCTCATCAATCTGAAATTTATTTTTTGTATTGTTGTTGTCTTTGTAAATTGTATTTTTGAGAGACCATTGTGAAGTAGAAATGGTGTTACAGCATTTTTTTTCTGGATTATGTTGCATATGTTTTCAGTGTTTTTAAGGGTGTGATAAAATTTAATAATTTGAAACTGTTATATTTGGATTATAGACAAGTAGTAATAATACTGCTGATATTTACTATGATAGCAGATTGTCCATTTGAAATCTTGGCTATTGTGAAAATATATATGGTGATTTAAAGTTATAATTTCCACATATTAATGATGAAATGAATGATTCTCTGTGCAAGGGGAATTAAAAATACATTCACCTAAATTGATAACAGGTTGTTTTAAGTATTAAATAAGTAATAATGTTTATAGCATTCTTCATCTTTGTTGTTGAAAAAGCAATTTCTCTTATAATCTAGATGTTAGATTAAGGTTGGACAAAAATATATGAAAGAATGAATAGGTTAGGTGCGGCTAGGTGTCGTAGTGAGTACAGCTCTGTCCCTGGAGTCAGAAGGACCTGAGTTTGGATCCAGCCTCAGACACTTAACACAAACAAACAAAAACCTAGCCATGTGACCATGGGCAAGTTACTTAACCCCAATTGCCCTTCAGAAAAAATGAATAGGTTAGAATGAACTTCCAAGTTTTGTCCATATTTAAGAGAAAGTTTACAGCAACTTAGTTTTAATAAGTTCCCATTTTAAAGGTTTATTTTTCCTTTAAGAAAGAAGAAAGAAGGGGGGGGGGCAGAGTCAAGATGGTGGAGTAGAAACAGCACTTCCGAGGAGCGCCAGCCCACACCACTTCAAAATTATGTAAAAGGGGACTCTGAACAACCTCTGGAGCTCCAGAACCCACAAAATGACACAGAGAAGCTAACATCCCACTGAGCACAGCCCTGCAGCCCAGCAGGGAGTGGCCAACACGGCACTCTGGGAGCTCAGCCCAGGCAGGGCTGAGTCAGAAGTTTTGGCCCAAGGGTGTCCAGACCAGCAGCTGGCTGGATGCACCCCAGAACACCAGCAGCTGTGGCATTTCCAGAATTATCAACACATAGATGCCTGGGGCAAAGTGAGAGGTCAGTGCCCTATGGACTTTGGGACTGGTTGGGAGAGCGAGTCAGCTTCTTCCCTTGGTGGTGAGAAGCAGCTGAGGAGCCTGAACAGCTTGTGCCACATGGCCACATTGCAGCTACAGTTCCTGGCCTGCAAACTGTAGAGGGATCCAGCAATCAGTCTGGGGGATAATCGATTTTGCTTTATCCTTCTTGGTTCTGGATTGTAGTCTGGGGTGGTGAGGTCTTGGGGTGTGTGACCAGCTTGCCAGATCTTGTGGGGGCTTCAGAAAAGGCCACCCAACTAATACCTCTGGCAGTTGGGAAAACCCCAGCTTTGGGGATGGAAGCTCCCCTGGCTGATGGCAGAGTCCTACTGTGGCAACAAGCTCAAAAGTCAAGTAATTGAGTGACAACATGCCTAGGCAAAGGAATCAAAATAAACAGAAAAATGCAACATTAGACTCCTATTTGGGGGGCAAAGAGGATCAAAGCATGGAACAGGAGGAGGACTGTGAGGTCAGAAATCCTGCACCAAAAGCCCCAAATAAAAATACAAGCTGGTTACAGGCCATAGAGGACCTTAAGAAGCAGATAAGAGAAGTGGGGGAAAAATAGGGAAGAGAAATGAGAAAGATAAAAGAGAAGTCTGAAATGAGAGTCAACAGCCTGACTGAGGAAAATAACACCTTAAAAATAGACTAAATCAAATGGCAAAAGAGGCTCAAAAAGGAAATGAGGAGAAGAATGCCTTAAAAAGCCTAATATGCCAAATGGAAAAAGAATCTCAAAAGCTCACAGAGGAGAACCATTCCCTCAGAATTAGAGTGGAGTAAATGGAAGCTAATGACTTTATAAGGAATCAAGATTCCATCAAGCAGATCCAAACAAATGAAAGAATAGAAAGCAATGTGAAATATCTCATGGGAAAAACCCATGAAGGTCTTCAAGCAAAGATTGGATGCCTGCTTGTCATATGTGTTCTATTTGCTCCAGTCTAGAGGTGGTGGGAACCCCAAAATTCAAAGGAAAAAGGCATGGGTCCTGCCTTAAAAAATTCGACTCAAGCCTTCTTTCACTCAGAGACAAGGGACTGGGCCCTGTGGGAAAGTCAAGGTGCTTTTCTTTTTTGGTGTCCAGATCCCAATGTCATGATCTTTTCCTTTTAGGGATTCAAACCCCATGCCCATCACTATCAACCAACCAACCAACCAATAAATAAACATATATTTGGCACATTTTTCTTTTTCTTCTTTCCTTTCCTTCTTCTCTGGATTCTTGTTTACTTAAGATAAGGGAAGAAAAAACACAAGAGCGACAAAGCAAGCTTGCCTACTTAGGGCATTTTTTGTAGGCACATGGAGGCTGGAGAGAAGATAAGAGAAATCAATCCAAAATTAGTCAGTCAAAAAGCATTTATTGGGGGCTCACTTTGAGAAGTGTTGTGTGATTTGACCAGATGAGACTCTGGGAAGCCGTTGTTGAGAGCCCCCCGGCTTTGAAAACCCAGATGTTGATGCTTCCCTCTCTGGTAACTGTGATTTGGTATTGATGCATGTAATGTTGGGACAGTTTGGAAGCCTGTCTGATCTGTAAGTTCTGTAACTCTGAAACTCTGAAGTTCGGGGTGCTGACCTTTTTCCCCTGAACTAGGTAATGTATGTTTGTTTGATTAAAGTAAGCTTTTTAACCCATTTTGAGTTGCTTTCCTTTTGAAAAGCAGATCTAAGAACCTATATTGGCAGCTACCCTGGGGATGTTGGGGTGTTTGCTGCTACAGTCCTCAACCAGGCTCTGCAGTTGTGGGGAGAGAAGAAAAGCCTCTGTACTTGCTCTCCTGATCCCGAGGAGTTCTGCCTCAGCTTACCTGTTTCAACCTGGGGATTCTGTGCTGGTAAAAAGAAATTCATGGTCTGGAGCAGAGGTGGAAGGGACCACACGTCATGATCCCCACTACACCTACTGCTGTCAAAGTGGACTCTATTCCCACTTAACAACATTACACCAGAGTGAAGCCTGCTGTCACCTCAGAATGGAAAACAGAAGTCCACGAGCACCCCCTAAAGCTAAGACTATCCGATCCTCTTCCTGATTCCCCTTTTACCTCCTTGCGCGGCCCCCCACAATCCCCATCATTCCCCAGCTCCACTCTACCCATCCCTCTTTGATTTGTCACTTTGCCCTTCCTGAATGTCAGACACAAATCCACTCACCCTTTCCTTGATTTGTAAAACAGGCAGCCCAACCTTCCCTTAATTGATTTGTAAAACAGAGAACTCCACCTTGCTTAATCTGTAAACAGGCAGAACCCCCACCCCTTGCTTACCCTTGATTAATCTGTGGGTGGGAGACCCAGCCTAGGGTTTCCCCAACAGTGGGAAATTCAACTGTACACTGACCAATCATTGGAGTTTCAGCCTACATCACTGTAATTTCAGCTTAAGTTACCTAGTTAGGAACCTCCTTTGTTAAAGGCAGTACAGTTATGTTGGTAAAAGAATAAAAATTTATGAGGTATCTTGTCTATGTAGTATGTAGAAATAGGAAGGAAAGTGAAAAAGTCTGAGTAATGGGTTATACTAGCCCATCCTCACTCCACTTCTGGTCAATTTTCTCTTACTTCTGTTTGGCCCTTGTTTGTTTAATCTTCTGGTTAGATTTGTGTCTTCTAGGTTCAGCACCCTTCACTTGCAGATGACAGCTCAGGCTGAGTACCAACCCCTGTCCAAGATCATGACCCTTCACCCTCTGGACCTGGCATAGGCCAGGTTCTGGACACTGGCTATAGACCACCCCCCCCCCCCCCAGCCTTGAGCGATGGAACCCTGTGAGGCAGGGACAGCTCTACGACCCTTCCCAGTGAGAAGCAGTTCAGGAAGCTGAGATCATCGCCCCTTGCCCCCAAATTATTTGGGTGCCATCTGTTTAAGGGGGGGGTGAAGGGGTCCTTAGAATGTATATATGTTTGTAACATCAGTTTGTAATATCAATCTGTAACATCAACTTGTAAATGGGGTGCTTTGGGATCTATGTCTGTAAAACCTATTTGTAAAAGCAGTCTGTAACGTCACACCTCCCCCCCAGTCTCAAAACATTAACTCTGCCCCTTCCCCCTGCCAGCACTCTGCCCAGCAACAACTCATGAACTGTTTATCTCTGCCTGAAACAATAAGCTAAGCCTTCCTGGTAAAGTCTGAAACAGCCATAGTAGTAGCTAAGAAGCTGCTTTTTGAGATCCTTTCCAGATTTGGTATTCCAATGACTCTAGGATCTGACAATGGACCTGCCTTTGTCTCCTCTGTAGTGCAAAATTTGTCTAAAATGCTTGGGTTAGATGGAAGTTGCATTGTGCTTATAGGCAACAAAGTTCAGGACAGGTGGAAAGGATGAATAGGACCTTGAAGGAGCACATTGATAAATTAAAAGTAGAAACTGGCGAAAAAAAAAAAAAAAAAGCATTTATTAAGTATTTACTATGTCCCAAGTATTGTACTGGAAAACAGCCCACAAGTTTCCCTGATAGAAAGGAAGAGAGAATGGAGGGATGGTCTATACCTTGAATACATACATTTATTCATCAGTTCTAGCTCAAACAACCATTAGGGGACTTCATCATCTACCCAGCTACTTGTAAAGGGAATTGTGAGGGATTCCTTGTCCAGGGAGAGATACACTTGTGAGAAACATGGCTGTAGTGATCACAGGACTTCCCAGGCTGGGTCAGGGAATTTGCCTGGTCAAATTTACACAATCTGATCCTTCCCTGATAGTGAATTTTAGGAAAATCCCTGAGATATACCCATTAATTAGGCTGTGGAAGAAAATTCACATGATAAACCCCTTCTCACTTAAAGAACTCAGAAACGAGTGGTGTGGTTGTCACTAGGTACACCCACACCAATGAAGAGGCAAGAGAGCAGGTGACCAGTTCTGCCATTCCTGGCAGTAAGGGTTGTTCACATTCTTCATTACCCTACATCCCCTTATGTACATTATGCACATTACATAGGCATGGTAGCAAGTATAATTGTGACCTGGGCATGACTCTTCAGGCTTGAACAGGTTTTTCTAAGCCTAACCTCTCCATCCCTTTGGCGCCAGGATGGACATTGACTTAATAAAATAAGATAAGCAAGCTTCCACTCAGCTATTGATTATCTCCTGATAAATTTTCTGGAAGCAAAACAAGATGCCATTATATGCCTTCTTACACACCCCATTTTTTACCTTTAGAAACTTGGAATTCTGCGACTAGGAATCAGGCCAGGAAGAGGCCCAACCTCCAGAGAGGGGAGGGGAGGGAGGTAACATCAGCCAGCACCATTGTTATAGCTGCTCACAAAGGACTCTGAGTCCCAGGCCTAAGAGGGGAGCCTGGAAGAGACTGAGAGGAACCTGAAATCAGGGGCACATTCCTCTGGCAGAGCTCCTGGGGACTCAAGACAATTCCTTCCCACTCTTTGGCCTCCAAGAATATGGGGGAAGAATGCTTGCTCCAGTGTGGTTCTTTGAAGGACAGGGAGAGCCAGACAGGGTAAGGGACCATCACAGCACACACAGACCCTGGTTTTCCTCATTCCTTCATGTTGCTTCACTCCCTGCCACCTTTTCCCTGTCTCCTCCCTTTCCTTTCTTGACTTTCCCAACCTTGTCACTTTTCCCTCTGATTTCAAAACCCTGCTCTCCCCTACCCTCTCCCCAAATCACTTCCCTTCTTGAATCCCTCCCTTCTTGTTTGCCCATTTTTCCTTTTTCTTCCTGCATTTTGCCTTACATGTTTTCCCTATTTCTCTGTCCTGTGGCTTCCCCCATGCCTCTCACCTTGTACCTCATCATTATTCCTCTTTCCCCTCTACAGGATGCTGCCTGGTTCTGAGTGGCTATCTCACCAACTGGGCCTGCCAGGCCTGGAGGTGAGTTTCTTCATCCTTGATCCTGATCTTCCTGACATTTAGCACCTGGATCCTGGGCAAAAGCATGACATTCCTTCACAAACTCTATGTTAAGAGCCACCAACTTTGATGCTTCCCTGAACCCCCCTTACAGAGCTGGTTTAAGGGACATGCAGGACTGGTGAGTGGGGACATCTGGATGAAGGGCTGGGGTAGGGTTGGGGGGCTCAGAGGATAGAAAGGCTGAGGGCTTCAGTGTGGGTAGTGGGTCTGAGCTTAAGAATGGGAAGAAGGCCTGGAAGGGCTGGATGCACACAGCATCTGAGGGCACATCAAGGTCAAGAACCTGAGAGGATGAAGGCAACTGATCATTTGAGCCTAGAATGGGGGGCTGACAGCCTGAGGAGCTGAGTAAGCCCTCTAAGGGGAAGAGTGAGCTGGGGGCTCTTTTTCTCTGATTTCCTTGATGATACTAATAGGGCAAGAGTCCCCTTATCATTACTCCCTAGAGTTATTCTTCATTGGTATCCTCCAAGAGGGGATGGAGAAAGGTTTTGCTGTCTCAGTGGGATGTGGAGATAAGAAGGCAAAGATCCCAGATGGGATCTGGGAGCCACCACAGATTGAGAGGGAGCTCAACTTACTCTTTATCAGGGGCATAGGTCCCTCAAAGACTGAGGAGATCTCTCCTACTCCTCCACCTTAGCCCCTATCTTACTGGGTCCTTGCCCAAGACATAACCTCCATCTCCCTAGCCAATTGGTCCCCTGTGCACAAGACAGCAGGTATTTTAGTGTGGTTGAAACTTCTATGGTCAGATAAGAGTCTTCCCCTTTCCTTCACTTGACCTCTTTTCTCTCCTTACATCCCATTCCTCCTTCCTGGACCCTTGCTGCCTCACATGGGACTACTGTGTTGTTGAACAAATTTTAACATTCTTTTAAAAAAAATTTTGAGTCACAAATTCCTTCCCTCCCTTCCCCTATTCCTCCCTCCCTGAGATGATAAACTATTTGATATAGGTCATACACATACAAAAATGCAAAACATATTTCCATGTTGTTCATCTTGTGAATTAAAACAGACCAAAAAACACATGAAAAATAAATAAATTGAAAAATTGTAGGATTCAATCTGCATCCAGACTATCAGTTCCTTCTCTAGAGGTGGATAGCATTTTCCATAATGAATTCTTTGGAAAGGTCATTGTACTGCTGAAAAGAGTAAAGTAATTCCTATTGATCATCATGCAAAATTGCTCTTACTGTGTAAAATGTTCTCCTGATTCTTTTCACTTCACTTTGCTTCAGTTCCTCTAAGTCTTTCCAGATTTTTCTGAAATAATCCTGTTCATCATTTCTTATAATACAATAGTATTCCATTAAAATCATATGCCATGACTTGTTCAACCATTACCCAATTGATGACCATCCCCTCAATTTCCAATGCTTAGCCATCATCAAAAGCATTTTCTATACATATTTTTGTACAAAAAGATCCCTTTCCCTTTTTAAAACTCTTTCAGATACAGACCTAGTGGTGACATTGTTTGGTTAAAGGGTATTCACATTTGGTAGCCCTTTGGACATTGTTCCAAATTGCTCTCCAGAATGGTCGAATCAGTATACAACTCCACCAACCGTTCAACAGTGTCCCAATTTTTCTATGTTCCCTCCAACAATTATCATTTTCCTGAAAAAGAACTCTTTGCACAGCATATCCAATCTATAGTTATCCAGTTGTCATGGGAAAATATTCCCACTGAGTTCCATAAAGTGAACTGGAGAAGGAAATAGCAAACTATACCATCATCTTTTCTAAGACAACCCCAAATGTGGTCACAAAAAGTTGGACACAACTGAAATGACTAAACAACAACAAACACTTGCTTATTTCCTCCATATTTCTCCCAAAGTCCCTTCTAGATCCAAATCTATGATCATAAATCATAGGAATTATTCCCATTAAATATATTATTAGATTCAGTCCAACATTCTAATCTATGATCCTTTGAAATCTTGACTTTCTAATAAATAGTGATAATAGCTAGTATTTAGAGAGTACTTTAAAGGTATGCAAATTGGTATACATATATTATCTCACTGGATCCTCACGATAGCCCTGTGAAGTAAGTACTGGTATAATCTCTATTTTACAGATGAGCAAACTAAGGGAAAGTTTAAGTAACTCTCCTGGGGTAATATAGTTTGTAAACGTCTACAGGTATTTGAACTCAGTCCAGGGCTCTTATTCATTGTACCACCCAGAATTGTTGTTATTTCTATAAATAATTAAACTGACTGCAAATATGGACCCTGAAGAAACGTGCAGAGAGAAATGTAGACTTCAGTAAGCCTTTAGGGATCAAGAAGGCTGCCATTATATAGTTTGCAAAATTTCCCCTCTGTGTCTTTCCTGGTATAATTCTTGGAGTAGTGTGTTTGTCCTTCCCCTTGTTTACCTGGTGTGATGTGGCTCCACCTGGTCATTCCCCTGTGGTTGGAGACTTCTCATTCTAGTAAAGATTTTCTCTAATACTAAATAGGGTTTTTAAACAGCATCTAAGGCATCTCTGAAAAGATAATTGCCTGAAGTTTGGATCAGTCCCTTCTGGTTGTATTTGAGAGTTTCAAACAAAATAGGGAACAGTAAGAGAAGGAAGAAAGCATTGAGGGACTTTATATTTCTTGGCAGCCCCACCGATTGCAGGAGGTCCCTATTTTTTAAGTCTCATATAAAATCCCACTTTTTAAATGAAGGCATTCTTAGTCCCTCTTAGTTCTAGTACCTTTCCTCTATTGATTATGTCCTGTTGATCCTTTGTATTGCATATCTCTACATGTTTGTTTGCATGTTGTCCACCCCATTAGATTGTGGGCTCCTTGAGAGCTGGTACTCTCTTTTTGACTCTTTCTGTTGCCTTCTTTACAGATCACACACACCAAGGAAGGCATGAAGACTATTACCAAATTAGTGGCCACTTTCAGGGAGGTCTTTCTATTGTGGAGAGGGCTCATCCACCCATCTGCTTACATCTGAAACCCAGACTACATTAAGCCTGTCACATCAACTTCAGGTATGTAAACCCCAAGGGTCATGTTTGCCATGGCAACATCTATCACTGCCTGACTTCTCAGATATTCATCAACCTTCCCACTGACTTATGTGATCACAGAACAACTTATACAGAGAAAATTAATAGTTGTTGCCATCAAGAACTCACTTTCTTCTTGGGACAGGGTACAATAAAAGCTGCTAAATGTAAACAGAATGAATAGGGAAGGGTTGAGGAATGGAAATATGATGGAAGGGGAAGAATAGGAAGAGAACTGTGGGAGAAACAAAGGAAGAACAAAAAGGAGGGAGTGGACAGAGGAGAAAGATAGAAGCTAGAAGTGAGAGAGAAGTAGAAAGGAGGAAAGAAAACAGTGATGAGGGATTCAGTCTTGGGAAGTTCCATCCAATGCCCAGTCTTCGGAATGCAGAGAAAAGAAAGGAATTAGTAATAAACATTTATCAGGGACCTAATATGTGCCAGGCAGTGTGCTAAGCATTGAGGATTCAAAGCAACATGGAAGACAGTTCCTGTTATACATCTATGTCTATAGTTAAAGTTATGCCCATAACTCCAACTAAACCTATATCAATGTCAATATCCACATCTATCCATACCCCTATTTATATCTACATCCATATCTGTATCTATGTCCATATGTCCATTTCTATACCTATGTATATCCATCTCTGCATGTATATCTTCATCCATATCTAAATTGTCTATATCCATATCCACATCTCTATCTAGCTATGTCCATACCTATATCTATATCCATATCTACATATATACTCATGTATATTCAAGTCCATATCCATATCCATTTCTGTGTATATATATATATATATATATATACATATCTATCTCTATATTATGCCTGACCCATATCTATATCTATATTCATCTCTTTATCTATAACTATATACCAATGCCTATAACCATATATATCTATAATTCTTCTCTGTATCCATATCTATATCCATCTCTGTATCTACATCTATCTATATCATATCTATATGTTGAACCATATCTATATGTATATCTCTCTCTGTATCTACCTCTATCTTACACCTGTATCCATATTTATATCTCTATTCTTCTATATACCTATATCTATATCCATCTCTACATCTCTATCTATTTCTGTCTCTATTGGTTTCTATGTTTATATCTATATCTATCTTTAATCATCTCTATACCTATAGTTATATCTATATCTCTATCTATAATAAATTGGAACCAATGAGCCAGGGAAGGCACTAGAATTAAAATGGCTTGGGAAAGACTTCCTGGAGAAAGTGAGATTTTAGCTGGGACTTAAAGGAAGTCAGTGAAGTCACAAGGTGGAGATGAAGAAGGACAGTATTCTAGGGGTAGGAGATCGCCAATGAAAAGACCTGAAATTGTCTAAAGTAGAGCAAGGAGGATATTGTCAGAGAACTGCAGGTACAAGGAGAGAGTAAGGAAAAAGAAATCTACAAAGGCAGTGGTGTGGGCAGGTTGTGAAGACCTTTGAATGCCAACAACAGGGTTTTATTACACTCTGGTTCAAAGAGGGCAGGGGGAACTTTTGAGTGTTCCTCCCTTTTTACCCATTCCCTGATCTTTGGTTTACCCTCCCCAGGGGAAGATGACCTAGGGCTGGCAGAATTTTAGCATTGGGCAGGAACACCACCAAACCACCATTGGGCAGAAACCACTAAAGACAGTCACAGCCATAGCTCAGTTTAGTTTCTCTGGGGTTCACACTATGGATGGACAATCAATATAGAAAAAAAATAATAAAGTCAAAGCAAAAGAGAAATCTGCATGTCTTTTGGTAAGTCGAATAGTGCTTTCAAAGAACTCAGGCTTTTCCCTGCAATTAGAAATTTTTTTAAAGAATAATATTCTGATGGTGGTACCATGTAGTGATGAATCATAGAACACCACAATTAAATGCCACCACTGCTCTAAGAGCGAATACAAATACAAGCAACCCTGTCCCCCCACCCAAAAAACCCCTAAGCAAACCATAGTCTTTGCCTTCAAGGAGCTGACATTTTAATGAAGGAAAGGGGGAGAGAAAGGTGAGGGAAAAGAGATTCAAAAGCCAAGCTAGGAGAGGAATGAAAGATGGCAGGCTTGGGCCTTTCTTCAAAACGGAGAACCCAGAAATCAGTCATGGGAGAAGGGGGACCAGAGGGGAAGGGATATTAGATGTGAGAAGGTCACAGGGGGTGAGGGAAGTTCCAGCATGAGAGGGCATCTGAGGCACGGTGGAGAAGTGAAACATTTCTGGAAGAATAACCAGGAGCTCTTAAGTAAGAGAGGTAGGAAAATGGTCAATGTTGGAAAAGTAAGCTTTCCTTCCCCATCATCTGAGAGGCCATGTCTGGGCCCATATCAGGATGTTATCAGAGGAATAAGAGGCCAAATATGATTAATGCTTTGCTCATTTTCAGGGTTCTCTGGGCCAAGTTTGGGGCCTTCTCTGGGCCTGGTTATTGTCCCACACCAAATATCTTGCTTTTGGACCCCCCCACCAACCCTATTTGCATTTCCTCTAATCTCTGCTGTCCCTTTCTTGAATTCTCTATCCTTTATGTGTTGAGTGTAGTAATGGCAAAGGAAAAGAAACTCCAGTTCCTTATTTCCCAGTGTGAGACTGAGTTACCCTCCCTTCAATCTCCTCTCGGCTATTTGTGGCACATTCCTCCTCCTATCTTCATTATATGGTTTTTGTTTTTGTTTTTGTTTTATTTGGAGGGGGAATTGGGGTTAAGTGACTTGCTAAAGGGCCTACAGTTGGTTTTGTGTTAAGTGTCTGAGCATGGATTTGAACTCAGGTCCTGCTGACTCGAGGGCGGGTGCTCTATTCACTGCACCACCTAGCTGCCCCACTATATGGTCTTTTAACTACACCTTGAGATAACATATATTTTCACAGAGCATATTGCACACAAGGAAAATATTTTCTATGGATTCTGCAAGCCTTGGTTTGGAGAGTGATAGTCAGTGGAAGGAGCACTAGGAATTTAGGAGACACCTGAGGAGAAAGCTCAAAAGGCTCGGGATGCTTTTGACCAAGGAGTTCACTGAACTAAAAGATTAAGTATTAATGGACCAAGGAGAGAATAGAATCCTGGGAGGGTTAGTATTTGGGGATGGGTTGAGGGCTAGTGTTTGTGGGTGAGAGATTTAGGGATAGGGATAAGTAAAGGATTGATATGGAGCAAGGTCATGGGGAATGCTGTCGGATCTGTGTGTTGGGTAAGGGTTCTGAGTAGTGCATTATTGTGGTCTGGGCATGAGCTTCTCTGATTATCTTTCTCCCAGGGCATGGGCTGCTTCTGAGTAAAGGAGAGAAATGGTACCAGCACCGACACCTGGTGACCGCAGCTTTTCACTTTGACATCCTCAAACCCTACATAAAGATCTTCAACAAGTCCACAGACACCATGCATGTAAGACTGGAAAAACTGTGGGTAGATGGTAGTTGACCACAAGAGGCCAGGAGCCTACACGGAGTGAATTCCCTGTTATACCACCTTGTATTGCAACAGGTGTGAAGGTGGCCATGACTACAGTAAGGTGACCAAATTATTCTCCCATGGGAAAAAAAAACAAAGGTTACTGATGTGCTTCAGTGCATAATAAAAAGAGTTTATGATCTAGTTAGTAAGAATAATCAGTTAAGGAGGAAGGCAAGAAAGGTAGACTTGCGTAAGGTCTGACTGTGCCCTCCCTCCCAAATCGCACTTTAGTCTTATATGGGTGTCTCTGCTGAGCACCAAATGATGGTGCATTCAGTCTACCTTGTCTCAACCATCCTTTGTGGTTGGGATTGCTGGTACAAAAGTGCCTAGTTATGTCTCTCAACTTCCCCACCAGCCTCTTTCCCTGAATTTAGTCTGAGGGGTTGACATGTCCAAGCAGAGCCCATGGTCACCGTCACATGGGAGACTTGTCTTGTTCTGCCCTTTCAGCAATCATCATCTAACTTTTTACAAATGAGGAAGGCAGTTGAGTCCAGAGAAATAAAATGACTTGCTAAAATTACACATCTTGGGTCTCATAGTAACATAGTTCAGATTGGATCCCAGTTCTCCTGACTCCTAGCCAATGATTTCCTCTAACCCTAAGGAGAGCTCTGACTGATGTGTAGCTCCCACTTGGTTCCCCATGACAAAAAAAGGTCCTTTTCTTGCTTGCTATGGCATTTTTCAGGGACTCAGGACAAAGGTTCAGCTCCTGGTAGGAATGCAGACTCACACTTATGATTTCTTTTTGGGCAGAGGAAATGGCAGTGTCTGAGTGATGGGGGTAGCATCCACCTGAATATGTTTGAGCACATCAGCCTCATGACGCTGGACAGCATGCAGAAATGTATCTTTATCCATGACAGCCAATGTCAGGAGTGAGTCCCAATCTAGATCTTACTTTGAGGCCTCAGGTACTAGAAGCAATATGGCTACAATGTGCAGGGGAAGGGAGACTTTGTTGAAAGGGAATTTTCATTGTTAGGGATGAGATCTAGGATAGTGGAGGAAGAGGAGTAGATCAAAAACTTACATAGAAACTGGAGGCCCTAGAGCTGACTAAGTATGTGTGGTTCTTAATATTCTAAATCCCACAATCCCCATCCCTGGTCTACTTCCTTGGATGGAGTTACAATGCCTCGAGAATCTCCCCAGACAATATTGTGGAAACACAATCAGGATAACATAAGATCAGGAGCTTCTACCTTAAGGAATTGAAGGGCTTGGAATATGATATTCCAAAGGGCAAAGGGTCTAGGATTAAAACCAAGAAACACCTACTCAGCAGAACTAAGTACAATACTTCAGGGGAAAATATGGGCATTCAACGAATAGAGGACTTTCAAGCATTCATGATGAAAACACCAGAATTGAACATTTTTCACTTTCAAATTTATGCTTTCAAATACACGAATCAAGAGAAACATGAAAAGATAAACAGGAAAGGTAAATCATAAGGAACATGTTAAAGTTGAACTGTTTACATTCCCACATGGAAATACAAAATTTGTAACTCATGAGACTTTTCTCAGTATTAGAATACTTGGAGGGAATTTGTATATATAAATACATACATACATACATACATACATACATACATATATGTATATATATATACATACATATATATGTGTTTGTGTTTGTGTATTTGTGTGTGTATATAAATACATATATATCTAGGTATAGGTGTTTGTATGTGTAAGCATATCTGTGTGTGTGTGTGTGTGTGTGTGTGTGTGTACATAGACAGAGGGCATAGGGTAAGTTGTGTATAAAGGGATGATATCTAAAATATAAAAGAGGTTGGAGACGAATATATTGGGACAAAGAAAAAGAGAAAGATAAAATAGCTTGAATTATCTCCCATAAAAGAAGAAGAGAAAACTAATGGAGGGGAGGAGAGGGAATGTAAAAGGAAATGAGTCAAACTTACCTTCATTGGATTTGGCTTAAGGAGGGGATGAATAACATACACACTCAATTGGGTAGTTTACCCTTCAGAAAAGTAGATGAGAAGGAAAGAGGGAGGCATGATAGAAAGGAGGACAGATTTGGGGAGGGGGTAGTCAGAAGTAAACACTTTTGAAAAGGGCCAGTGTCAAAAGAGAAAATAAAAGACAGTCTTTCACAATATGACTACTTTGCAAATATTTTGCATAACTGCACATGTATAACCTGTATTGGATTGCTTGTCTTCACAGTTGAAATACGTGAGGAGGGAAGAAGGGAGAGAATCTGGAACACAAAGTTTTAAAAACAAATGTTAAAAAATTATTGTTGTTGTCCAAGCCACTCTGCCCCCAGATTCTCCCCAAACGATGTAAAACAGGACTCTGAACAACTTCTGGAGCCCCAGCACCCACAGAACGACACAGAGAAGCTAAACTCCCGCTGAGGACAGCCCAGCAGCCCTGCAGGAAGGACCAGCGCAGTGGTCTGGGACCTGACATCGCTCAGAGCGCAGAGCGCAGGAGCCGAGCCGAGCCGAGCCCAGGTCCACATGAGCGGAGGTTTTAGCCCCAGGGCAGCAGGGCCAGCAGCCCGCTGGAGGAACCCCAGAACACCAAGAGCTGTGGCGACTCCAGAATTATCAACATAGACTTGCCTGGGACAAAGTAAGAGGTTAGTGTCCTATGGACTTTGGGACTGGTATTAGGGAATGCGTCGGCTCCCTCCCCTGGGGGCTAGAAGCCACTGAGGACAAATGCCATTTTGTAGTTTTCAGAGGTAGCTCACACTCCCAGCCTGCAAATTTATAGGGAGATCCAGTGATCAGTCTTGGGGGGTAATCGCTCTTGCTTTAACCTCCCTGGATCTGGATTGTGATCTAGGGTGGAAGTCTTGGGTGGGTTTACAGCTTGCCAGAAACAGAAGTTGCCCCAAACACGTTTGGGATGAAAATTCCTCTAGCTGGCCTTAAAGCCATAGTGTGGCAACAAGCCCCGAAGTCAAGTAATTAAGTGACAACATGCCAAGGCAAAGGAAACAGAAAAATGCAACCCTAGACTCCTGTTTTGGGGGCATAGAACAGGAAAAGGACTGTGAGGTCAGAAGTCCTGATCCAAAAGCCCCAGGGGAAAACATGAGCGGGTTGCAGGCCATAGAGGACCTTAAGAAGGACTTTAAAAATCAAATAAGAGAAGTGGAGGAAAAATTCGAAAGAGAAATGAGAAGAATGCAGGAAAAGTATGAAATGAGGGTCAACAGCCTGACTGAGGAAAACAACACCTTAAAAAATAGACTAACTCAAATGGCAAAGGAGGCCCAAAAGGGCAATGAGGAGAAGAATGCCTTAAAAAGTAGAATTTGCCAGATGGAAAAAGAATCTCAAAAGTTCACTGAGGAGATTCATTCCTTCAGAGTTAGACTGGAGCAAATGGAAGCTAATCACTTTATGAGAAATCAAGATGCTGTTAAGCAGATCCAAACAAATGAAAGATTAGAAGGCAATGTGAAATATCTCATGGGAAAAACCACTGACCTGGAAAATAGATCCAGGAGAGACAATTTAAAAATTATTGGACTACCTGAAAGCCATGATCAAGGAAAGAACCTAGAAATCACCCTTCAAGAAATTCTCAAGGAAAACTGCCCTGATGTTTTAGATCCAGAGGGCAAAATAGAGGTTGAAAGAATCCACCGATCACCTCCTGAAAAAGATCCCAAAAAGAAAACTCCCAGGAATATTATAGCCAGGTTCCAGAATCCCCAGATCAAGGAGAAAATACTACAAGCAGCCAGGAAGAAACAATTGCAATATTGTGGAAACACAATCCGAATAGCCCAGGACCTGGTGGCTTCTACACTGAGGGATTGAAGGGCATGGAATATGATATTCCAGAGGGCAAAAGAACTGGGAATGAACCCAAGGGTCACCTACCCAGCAAAACTGAGTATTTTGTTTCAGGGGAAAATATGGTCATTCAGTGGAATAGAGGACTTTCAAGCATTCTTGAGGAAAAACCAGAATTGAATAGAAAATTTGACATCCAGACACAAGAAGGAAGAGATGCCTGAGAAGGTAATCAGGGAAAAGAAATCAAAAGGAACTTATCAAAGTTGAACTATTTACATTCCTATATGGAAAAGCAATAACTGTGACTGATGATATCTTTGTCACTATGAAAATAATGGAAGAAGGGTGTGTGGTCATATGAATACATATGTGAATGTGTGTATATGGATAGAGGGCATAGGTTGAATTTGTTGGGAAGGGAGAATACTCAAGGGATGAAATTATGAGGTGAGAGAGGAAAGTGGCAAGAGGAGATGGGGAGAGACAGGGTAGGGTAAACTATCCCATGTAGAAGAACCAAGGGGAAGTGGTTGCAAAGGAGGGGGAGAATAAGGAAGGCTAAAAAGGCAAAACCACATTCACATTGAATTTGGTTCAGGGAGAAAATGACATACATACTAAATGGGATATCTCAACCTGCAGCAGGATAGGGGGAAGGGGGATGAGAGGAGGGATGATGGATGGGAGGGCATCCTTGGGGTGAGGGGAGGTTGGAAGTACCCACTATAGAAGAGGGACAGGATCATGTAGGGAATGGACCAGGTGGGGGGTGGGATGAGTGGGAGGGAATTATAAGCAGCCTTGTACAATATATCTACTATGATAATGTTTTGCATAGCTAGACATGTACAACATATACCGAATTACTTATCTCCCAAGAGGGAATGGGTGACAAGGGAGGAAGGAAATGGATCTGAAATTTGAGGTCTTAACATTAAATGTTTCAAATATATATAAATACTATTATTAATACTCTTTTGCTTGTAATAGGGAGATAAGATGTGCAGGCATTGGGATGCAAAGACTCACCTTCCTCTAATGGAAAAGTCGATGGGGGTATGGGAGAAGGTATGGGAGAGAGCAGATTGGAGGAAGCGATATCTTATGGGATTACTATTCTGGGAGGTTGGGTAGGGGAATAATGGGGGGAAAATGATTGTAACTCAAAATCTGGTGGAAATGAATGATGTAAAACAGAAGTTAATAAAGCATATGTTTAAAAAAATAATAAAAAAATTATTGTTACATATAAACAGTAAATAAGATATACAAGTAATGAGGTAGAGAAATCCATCTTGCCCTACAAGAAAGTCAGAGGTAAGGGGGTAAGCGCAAGGATAAGGGGGGATATAAGAAAGGGCACACTGGAGGAAGGCATAATCAGTATGCTTGCCATCTTGAGGTGGGGGGTAGGGGAGAGATGCAGCAAAAAGAGGCATGTTTTCCATCACTAAAGGTCTTCAAGTAGATGCTGGAACCCATTAAGGGTACTATAGAGGGAATTCATGTTCAGGTCCAGATTGGAATTCCTGGCCTTTGAGTTTTTTCTTTCTGAGATTCTATGATTACTGTGTTTGTCCTTCATTCTCGAAGAGGACAATGACAACAGCGAATGATGACATGACTTGGAGCCAACTTTGATTTGAGTGAGGGAGGGCTGTGCAATGTCACTATATTATACAGGAAGAAAAGATGGGATTTGTGGCCAAGAGAGGTTTTGAGTCTGGGTGACAGACTGGGGAGACTTCATGTCAGTGACTAGGGCAAGCAAGTTAGGAGGGGACTGCTTTGGTAGGACAATAAAGAGCTTAGCCTGAGCCAAGTGGAGTCTGAATGGCTGGGGTCCTCTCAGCGTTCTCATTTCTCCTGACCTCTGACCCTGGCCCCCATACTTTGCATAGGAAGCCAAGTCCCTACATCTCTGCCATCTTGGAATTAAGTGCTCTTGTGATGAAACGTAACCTGGAGCCCCTCCTATACTGGGATTGTCTATACTACCTCACCAGCCAGGGGAAGCAGTTCTCTAGTGTTTGCCGTCAGGTACACAGCTTCACAGATGTCATCATCCAGACCTGGCGCCAAGTCCTTGCTGAACAAGGTGCTGAGACCTTCCTTAGGAATAAGATCAAAGGAAAGACCATGGACTTCATAGATGTTCTTCTACTGGTCGAGGTGAACATCAGAATTACAGGGAGAAATAGGAAAGCAGGGAGTCTTCCAGAAGCACCAAGGGACCATGGGGAGGTAGGGGAAGATAACCAGGATAACCAGGGGTAGATGAAGGGCTTGGTTGACAAAGGTAAATTCATGGTTCCCTAATATGCCCAGAATTGAGGCATATAGAACAGCATTTATTGGGAGAGCGTCCCTTTACTTCCATCTCATAGGTAGGGTGAAATAGCCACCCCTAGACTTTTCTAGGCATATGAAAGGAGTAATTTGGGTTGTATGTACAGCTAGGTATATCAAAGCTGGAATATGCCCGGAATTCTATTAACTAACATAGTACAATTAGAAATAACCTCAAAATTTATCCTCTGAGGCTATTTCTAGGTATACCAGGGTAGTTAATATAATTCCAGGCATATTCACAAATTTTTCTGTGATTCTAGGTATATCAGGGTGAATTTTGTCCATTATAGATTTATCTTGAAGTAACATTAAGACTGCTTTTATCTATATCAAAGGAGAGTCTAGGGTATGCTGGAAATATCTAGAATTACTAGGGTATCAGTATGCATGAGAGAGAGAGAGACAGAGACAGAGAGAGATACAGAGAGAGAGACAGAGAGAGAGACAGAGAGAGAGAGACAGAGAGAGACAGAGAGAGACAGAGAGACAGAGAGAGAGAGACAGAGAGAGACAAAGAGACAGAGAGAGAAAGAGAGAGACAGAGAGACAGAGAGAGACAGAGACAGAGACAGAGAGACAGAGACAGAGAAATAAGGAGGAAGGGACAATACTTATTAGAGGGTAGAATACTGATCAAAGAATCCTCATATCAAAGTGTATACCATAACTAGGAATAGGTTTTTGGCTTCAGAAGGGATTCATGTTTTGGGGATGAGTCCCTTCTAAATCCAAGTTTCTATTATTATCGGTGTGTCTTCCAGCAATATCTGATGCTGGATAGTCCTCAGTGTAGTTTCTTTTTTTTTTTTATTTTTTTTTTATTTTAAACAAGAAGTTTATTTAAACAACAAGATGTTTGACTTGAAAGGAAAACTATCTACGATCAATTTCTTTATAGTACTTTATCCCTACTGAGAGACAGAGATTGCCCTACATGTAACAGCTACGTACAAATAAGTTATAAAATCATCCTCAGTTTTACAATGATAAAAGAAAAACATTGAAATTATCCAATCAAACAAGGTATGCAAGGATTTTTTTTTTGTGGGTTTTTTTTTTGTTGTTGTTGTTAAACAGTGAGAGCAAAATAACTTACTGGAATATAAAGATAAAAGTTGAATGAACATGCCACTAATGGAGAAAAGGGATATTTTCACGGAACCAGTTTGTTTTTTCCCCTCCCCATCTCCATTTGATGTTGATCAAAACGTACCATTGGCCATTTAGTTAAAAAAAATACGCATTATGCCTGTGCACATACACCAATTGCTTTATGTACAATAAAGGAATGGGGAAGGGAATCAAAGAAGAGAGAAAACTATACTGCAATAGTCAGGATGTGGATGTACCCAATCTTGGTTTTCTAATTGTGAATGTATTGTTTTCCTTGGGAGCACAGTTCTGGAGCAGAGTTGTAGATTCTCTTTTTAGTAAGCACCTCCTGTCTGCTGCTGGAATACATCAATTGTATCTTCATCCTCCATTTCCAACTGTGCAGGTGTGTCTGTTTCATTGATTGGTTAGCCATCAAATCGGAATCTGATCTGTCTCATTGACAAGCCCTGTCATTCACAATAGGCTTTCATTGGTTTACTAAGTGGTGTGTGCCTCTTAATCTTAAATTGCACCACCGAACCATCTCGCCCTGCCACCTTCAAATTAACGTGGTCGTTGTTTTCAGTCTTGACTCCTTCCTTCGGCTTTTCGTCGGCCATGGGGAGTCCGGGGGTCTCCTCAGCCGCCGCTTCACAAAAGAGGCACCAGGATGGTCCCTCCACAGGAACAGAGGGAGAAGCAGCAGCAACAGGAGCAGGAGCAGGAGGAGGAGGAGGAAGATGATGGTGGCGATGGTGAGGAAGAGGAGGAGAAGGAGGAGGAGGATGAGGAGGAAGAGGAGGAGCCCCCAGTGTAGTTTCAAAGGGTTTTGAATATATCAGGTGACTTCTGTGATATGATTCGATAAGTGCAGTAGGAGTCCAGATGACAGTTCCAGGTGCTTTCGAATTCTATGGGTGTATGTGTTATGCTTAGCATTTGGCCTAGGTCTCAAGGATTCTGGGTATGATACCTGACACTGTCAGTAGTGCCCGGGGATAGTGAGATTCTGAGGAGGAGATCCTAGGTAGAGCTGCTCATGGGAAGGAAGGAAGCCAAGAACCTACAGTTATGTACTATTCCAGGATGAAGATAGGAAGGCTTTGTCAGACAAGGACATTAGGGCGGAGGCTGACACCTTCATGTTTGCAGGTAAGGGGGCAGATGTAGTTGGAGGGGCTGAGGCTAAAAGTGTTGGGGGTTTAGAGGGTATTTCCCCTTAAGAACCTCTTTCCTATCTTATTCCTGATGTCAGCCTCAGTGATTCATGCTTTGATCTGGGCTAGCCTTAAAGGAGCTTCAGCTTCAGCTCCTGGCCTGCAGACTGTAGGGGGATCCAGCAACCAGTCTGGGGGGTAATCACTTCTGCTTTAACCTTCTTGGATCTGGATTGCGGTCTGGGGTAGAGGTCTTGGGGTGTGTGACCAGCTTGCCAGAGCTTGTGGGGGCTTCAGGGAGGCCCTCAACCTGTGGAAGTTGAGAAAACCCCGACGTTTGGGATGGAAGCTCGACCGTCTGGTGGCAGAGTCCTTCTGTGGCAACAAGTCCAAAAGTCAAGTAATTGAGTGGCAACATGCCTAGGCAAAGGAAACAAAATAAACAGAAAAATTCAACATTAGACTCGTATTTGGGGTGCAAAGAGGATCTAAGCATGGAACAGGAGGAAGACTGTGAGGTCAGAAATCCTGCACCCAAAGTCCCAAATGAAGATATGAGCTGGTTACAGGCCATAGAGGACCTTAAGAAGGATTTTAAAAACCAAATAAGAGAAGTGGGGGAAAATTGGGAAGAGAAATGAGAATGATGCAGATAAAGTATGAAATGAGAGTCAAAAGCCTGACTGAGGAAAATAATACCTTAAAAATAGGCTAACTCCACAGCACCCACAGAATGGCACAGAGAAGCTAACCTCCTGCTGAGGACAGCCCAGCAGCCCTGCAGGAAGCTGCCAGTGCAGCATTCTGAGAGCAGGCAGCACAGACCTGGCAGCTTCTACACTGAGGGACTGAAGGGCATGGAATATGATATTCCAGAGGGCAAAAGAACTGGGAATGAACCCAAGGGTCACCTACCCAGCAAAACTGAGTATCTTGTTTCAGGGGAAAATATGGTCATTCAGTGGAATAGAGGACTTTCAAGCATTCTTGAGGAAAAAACCAGAGTTGAATAGAAAATTTGACATTCAGACACAAGGAGCAAGAGATGCTTGAGAAGGTAATCAAGGAAAAGAAATCAAAAGGAACTTATCAAAGTTGGACTATTTACATTCCTACATGGAAAAACAATAACTGTGTTTGATGAAACCTTTCTCATTATGAAAATAATTGAAGAAGGGTACATGGCATATGTTCACAGGTATACATAGATAGAGGGCACAGGTTGAATTTGATGGGAAGGGATGATTCTTTTTTTTTTTTGGAGGGCAATTGGGATTGGGTGACTTGCCCGGGGTCACACAGCTGGGTTTTTGTTTGTCTGTTGGGTTTCTGGGGCCGGATGCAAGCTCGGGTTCTTCTGACTCCAGGCCCAGCGCTCTGCTCACTGTGCCACCTAGCCACCCCAAGGAAGGGATGATTCTTAAGGGGTGAAGTCAAGAAGTGAGAGAGGAAAGTGGCAAGAGGAGATGGAGAGAGACAGGGTAGGATAAACTATCTCATGTAGAAGAGGCAAGGGGAAGTAGTTGCAGGGGGAGGGGGAGAAGAACAGGAAGGCAAAAAGGCAAAAGCATATTCTCACTGAAGTTGGCTCAAGGAGAGAATCACATACATACTAAATGGAATATCTTACCCTCACTCACTCTCCTGAGTAGGGGAAAGGAGGATGAGAGGGGGGATGATGGAGGGGAGGGCATTCTGGGGGGAGGGGAGATTGGAAGTACCCATTATCAAAGAGGGACAGGATCAAAGTAGGGAATGGACCAGTTGGGAGGTGAGATGGGTGGGAGGGAAATATAAGCAGTCTTTTACAATATATCTACTATGGTAATGTTTTGCATAGCTATACATGTACAACACATACTGAATTGCTTATCTTCTCAGAGGGAGTGGGTAACAAGGGAGGAGGGGAATGGATCTGAAAATCGAAGTTTTAAAATTAAATGTTTCATAAGATGTCCAGGCATTGGGGCCCAGAGATTCACCTTGCCCTAATGGCAAAGTCGAAGGGGGTATGGGAGAAGATATGGGAGAGTGCAGATTGGATGAGGGGATATCTAGTGGGACTCCTATTCTGGGGTGGTGGGTAGGGAAAAAATGGGGGAAAATGTAACTCATAATCTGGTGGAAATGTATGATGTAAATCAGAAGTTAATAAAGCATTTGTTTAATTAAAAAAAAACATTGGGAAGGAAGATGTCCACCTCATACTCTGAGACCTGGGGAAAAGAAGAGGATTAGTGTAGACAAAGAGAGTTTTAACATATAATAGGGAGGCCCAAAGGGCTATAAAACTGCATATCCTTTGATCCAGGAATACTACTACTAAGTCTGTTTCTGAAAGAAAAAAAATTTTTTTTAATTAATTTATTAGTTTAGTTTCAGTTAACAAGATTCAATTCCATAGTTCCTTGATTTTCAAATTTCCTTTACTTCCCTCCCCCCTCCCCTCATGACAGCATATAGTACAGTATAGGGTCTGTAAATGCATTCATATTAAACATTATTCCAATTACAAAGGCATATTGTACTAGGTGGGATGAAAGATGGTAAGGAAGAAGTAAAACCAAACAATGAGAAGAACTAGATCATTTAGTTTGCTTCCATCAGGATTCAGGCTCAGTTCTTTCTAGTTATATCTCTGGATGGCGCATTTCTCACTTTCTTGAGTCATTCGGGATTAACTTATATCACTGCATTGCTGAAAAGAGTCCAGTCTGTCATAGTTGGTCACAGATATGGTATGTCTGTGATTGTATACAAATTTCTTCTGATTCTACTCTTCTCTCTCAGCATCAGTTTGTATAAGTCTCTCCAGGTAATTATGAAATCCGTCACCTCCTCATTTCTTATAGCACAATAAAATTCTATTACATTCATATACCATAACTTGTTTAGCCATTCCCCAATTGATGGGCACCCCTTTAGTTTCCAATTCTTTGCAACCACAAAAAGGGCTGCTAAAAATATTTTTGTACATATGGTTCTTCCTCCCACTACTATGATCTCTTGGGGATATAACCCTAGGAGTGGTATGGCTGGGTCAAAGGGTATGAAATTATTTATAATCCTTTGGGCATAATTCCAGATTGCTCTCCAGAATGTTTGGATAAGTTCACAACTCCACCAGCAATGTATTAGTGTTCCAATTTGTCCACATCCTCTCCAGCATTTGTCACTTTCTTGTTTTGTCATCTTAGCCAATCTGACTGGAGAGATGTGGTATCTCTGAGTTGTTTTGATTTGCATTTCTCTAATTAATAGTGATTTAGAGCATTTCTTCATATGCTTATAGATATCTTTAATTTCTTTCTCTGAAAACTTCCTATTCATATCCTTTGACCATTTCTCAATTGGGGAATGACTTGTATTCATATAGATTTGGCTCAATTCTCTATAAATTTTAGAAATGAGTCCTTTATCAGAGACACAAGTTGTAAAAATTCTTTCCCAATTTCCCACCTCCCTCTTGATCTTGGTTACATTGGCTTTGTTTGTGCAGAAGCTTTTCAATTTAATGTAATCAAAATTATACATTTTGCATTTTATAATGCTCTCTAATTCTTGTTTGGTCCTAAAATCTTCCCCTCTCCACAGATCTGTCAGGTAAACTATTCCTTGCTTTCCCAAATTGCTTACAGTATCATCCTTTACACCTAGATCATGCACCCATTTAGACTTGATTTTGGTATATGGTGTTAGATAGTGATCTATGCCCAGTTTCTGCCATACTGTATTCCAGTTTTCCCAGCAGTTTTTGTCAAATAGTGCATTCTTGTCCCAAAAACTGGGGTCTTTGGGTTTATCGAACAATAGATTGCTATATTCATTAACTGCTGGGTCTCCTGCACCTAATCTATTCCATTGATCCACTACTCTACACCTCTGCCAGTACCAAGCAGTTTTGATGACTGCTGCTGTATAATACAGATTAAGATCTGGCATAGCTAGTCCACCTTCCCTAGCATTTCTTTTCATTAATTCCCTTGATATTCTAGACCGTTTGTTTTTCCAAATAAATTTTGTTATTATTTTGTCTAACTCTACAAAGTAGTTTTTTGGTAAATTGATTGGAATGGCACTAAATATATAATTTAGTTTGGGTAAAATTGTCATTTTTATTATATTAGCTCGACCCAGCCACGAGCAATTGATATTTTTCCAACTATTTAGATCTGTTTTTATTTGTGTGAGAAGTGTTTTGTAGTTGTGATCATATAGATTCTAGGTTTGTTTTGGCAAGTAGATTCCCAAATATTTTATAATGTCTACAGTGACTTTAAATGGGATTTCTCTTTCTATCTCTTGCTGTTGAGTTTTATTAGAGATGTACAGGAATGCTGAGGATTTATGTGGGTTTATTTTATATCCTGCAACTTTGCCAAATTTATTTATTGTCTCAAGTAATTTTTTACTTGATTCTCTAGGATTCTCTAAGTATATCATCATATCATCTGCAAAGAGTGACAGCTTGGTCACTTCTTTGCCTAATTTGATTCCTTTGATTTCTTTTTCTTCTCTAATTGCTACTGCTAACGTTTCTAGTACCAGATTGAATAAGAGGGGTGATAGTGGACACCCTTGTTTCACTCCTGATCTTATTGGAAAGGCTTCTAGTTTATCCCCATTGCATATAATACTTGCTGATGGTTTTAGATAGATGCTAGCAACTATTTTAAGGAAGGCTCCATTTATTCCTATACTTTCTGGTGTTTTTAATAGGAATGGGTGTTGTACTTTGTCAAAAGCCTTTTCTGCATCTATTGAGATGATCATGTGGTTTTTGCTAGTTTTGTTGTTGATATGCTCAATTATATTGATGGTTTTCCTAATATTAAACCATCCTTGCATTCCTGGAATGAATCCTACCTGATCAGGGTGTATTATTTTTGTGATAAGTTGTTGGAGTCTTTTGGCTAATATTTTATTTAGAATTTTTGCGTCTAAATTCATGAGGGAGATTGGTCTATAATTTTCTTTCTCTGTTTTATCTCTTCCTGATTTAGGAATCAGTACCATATTTGTGTCATAGAAAGAGTTTGGTAGGACTCCTTCTTCACTAATTTTCCCAAATAGTTTGTAGAGTATTGGAATCAATTGTTCTTTAAATGTTTGATAGAATTCACTAGTGAACCCATCTGGCCCTGGAGATTTTTTTCCTAGGGAGTTCTTTGATGGCTTGTTTGATTTCTTTTTCTGAGATGGGGTTATTTAGGTAATTCACTTCCTCTTCAGTTAATCTGGGCAATTTGTGATTTTGTAAATATTCATCCATTTCACTAAGATTGTCATATTTATGTGCATACAATTGGGAAAAATAATTCCTCATTATTTTTTTGATTTCCTCTTCATTGGAGGTAGATTCACCCTTTTAATTTTTGATACTCATAATTTGGTTTTCTTCTTTCTTTTTTTTATCATATTGACTAAGGGTCTATCAATTTTGTTGGTTTTCATAAATCCAGCTCTTATTTTTATTTATTAATTCAGTGGTTTTCTTAATTTCAATTTTATTAATCTCTCCTTTGTTTTTCAATATTTCTAATTTAGTACTAAATTGGGGATTTTCAATTTGTTCTTTTTCTAGCTTTTTCAATTGCATGTCCAATTCATTGACTTCCCTTCTCTCTGCTTTAATTAAGTATGCACTCAGGGATATAAAACTTCCCCTGAGAACTGCCTTTAGTGCATCCCACAAATTTTGGTATGTTGTTTCATTATTATAATTCTCTTGAATGAAATTATTGATTGTTTCTATAATTTCTTCTTTGACCCACCAATTTTTTAGGATTAAATTGTTTAGTTTCCAATTAGTTTTTAGTCTATCTTTCCATGGCCCTTTATTGCATATAATTTTTATTGCATCATGATCTGAGAATGATGCGCTTACTATTTCTGCCTTTCTGCACTGGATTGTGAGGTTTTTATGTCCTAGTATATGGTCTATTTTTGAGTATGTACCATGCACTGCTGAGAAGAAAGTAAATTCCTTTTTATCCCCATTCAGTTTTCTCCAGAGATCCATCATATCTAGTCTCTCTAAGATTCTATTCACCTCCTTAATTTCTTTCTTGTTTATTTTGAGGTTAGATTTATCGAGTTCAGAGAGGGGGAGATTAAGGTCCCCCACTAGTATAGTTTTGCTATCTATTTCTTCCTCTAATTCCTTTAACTTCTCCTCTAGGAATTTGGATGCTATACCACTTGGTGCATATATATTAAGTAGTGATATTGCTTCATTCTCAATGGTGCCTTTTAGTAGGATATAGTTTCCTTCCTTATCTCTTTTAATTAGATCTATTTTTGCTTTTGCTTTATCTGAGATAAGTATTGCTACCCCTGCTTTTTTACTTTAGCTGAGGCATAATAAATTTTACTCCAACCTTTTACCTTTACCCTGTGGGTATCCCTTTGTTTCAAATGTGTTTCTTGTAGACAGCATATTGTAGGATTATGGTTTTTAATCCATTCTGCTATCCACCTCTGTTTTATGGGAGAGTTCATCCCATTCACATTCACAGTAATGATGACTATCTGTCTCTTCCCTTCCATCCTATTCCCTCCCCTGTATATGTTTTTGTTCATTCCTTCTCCCTTCCCCTCCTTGAAGTTTTCCCTTTTGACCACCCCCTCCCTCAGTGTTCCCACCCAGTGACCCCCCTTCTTAACCTACCCTCTCCCCTTACTACTATTTCCCTCCCTTATAATCCCTCCCTTTAGTCTCCTCCTTTTCACCCCCCCTTACCCTCCCACTATCTATAGGACACAATAAATTTTTATACTTATCAGAGTAAATTACTCCCCGTTTGATTCCAAACCAATGAGAGTAAATTTCAAACGGTGCTCCTCTCCCTCCCTCCAATTCCTCTATTTAATGAATTTATGTGTCTATTCACGTTAGATTCTTAAATTTCACTAATTAATTTGATCCTTCTTTGAACCAGAACCAGTGAGAATAGTGTTTAAATGATGTTCCTCTCCCTCTTACTTTCCCTTCTTCTATAGTGTGTTTTGATGCCTCTTCAGATGGTATATTTTACCTTTTCCTAGCTCATCCTTTCCTTTTTCCCATTACAGTACCATTGATCCCCTTAATAGTCTTTTTTTTTTAGACTCCATGTTAGTGCATTCATACCCACACCCTCTAAGTATAACCCTTTTGCAGGTCATGATAATCATAGAGATTTCAAATATTGGCAGTTATCAGCTCCACATAGAGGGATGTGAACATTTTTCTCTTGTTGCATCCCAGGTAATGAGCTTGTGTTTGTGGGTGTGGGTGTGTGCACTTCTGCATGTGTGAGTCTATGTTACCCTTGTTTACCTTTTTATGTCCTTCTGGAGTCTTGTAATTGGAGATCAAATTTTCCATTGAGCTCTGGCTTTTTCATTAGGAAAGTCTGGAAGTCCCTTACTTCATTAAACGTCCATCTCCTTGCCTGAAAGATTATGCTCAGTTTTGCTGGGTAGTTAATCCTTGGTTGTAGTCCTAGCTCTCTTGCCCTACGAAATATCAAATTCCAGTCCCTCTGCTCTTTTAATGTAGAAGCTGCTAGGTCCTGTGTGATCCTAACTGTAGTTCCTCGATATTTGAATTGTTTCTTTTTGGCTGCTTGGAGAATTTTTTCTTTAATCTTATAATTCTGGAATTTGGCTACTATATTTCTTGGAGTTTTCAGTTTGGGATCTCTTTCAGGAGGAGTCCAGTGAATTCTATCAATAGCTATTTTATCTTCTGATTCCAGGACCTCAGGACAGTTTTCTTTGACAATCTCTTGGAGGATGTTGTCTAGACTGCTTTTCTCATCATGGCTTTCTGGTAGACCAATAATTCTTAGGTTGTCTCTCCTGGATCTGTTCTCTAGGTCAGTTATTTTTCCAGTGAGATATTTTACATTTTCTTGCAATTTTTCGATCATCTTGTTTTTTTCGATTGACTCCTGCTGCATCATAGAGTTCTGAGTTTCAGTTTGATTGTATCTAATTTTTAGTGAATTATGGTCTTCAGTGAGTTTTTGAAGTTCCTTTTTTAGGGAGGTATTTTTTTTTTCCAAGTTGGTCATTGCCTCCCTGATTTGGTCTTTAAAATTTTTCTTAAGCTCCTCCAGGAATGCTATTTGGGCTTGAGACCAGATCATGTTTCCTTCTGTGGTCTCTGGTGTGGGCAGAGAGTCTATATTGTCCTGTGTGTTTTGTTGTTCTTGCCCTGCATAGTATGCTCGAATAGACTTTTTTGCCTTCCCCTTCTCCTTTTCAGCTTCTTTTTTTCCCATTGTGACTTCCTGTTTCTTAGTTTCTCAGGCTTGAGTTTGGGGCCTGATCCTTGACTTTGAATACCTCTGGGTGGCTAGTTTATGGCTAAGTCAGGGAAGTCAGTGAGGAATGTAGATGTGTAGGTGGGGATGAGTCTGACCACTTCAGATTTCTGCCTCTATACCCCTGGGCTATAAGTAGGCTTTTCTTGTTGAGGTGAGGTGGGGCTTGTTGGGTCCCCTCCCTCTCTTCTCTTCAGATTCCTGGCTGTCTCAGTTACACCCTTTCTTGGAGATTCTCAAGCCTGAGGCTATTTCCATTAACTTGGGATTTCAATCTGGTTGGGAGACTTATCTTTGGGTTTTCTGCTTCATGAAGGAGGGATGGGAGGATCAGAGCAGCTAGAGTTTACTTTGCCATTCCAGCCCCTGTATTATACAGGCAGGCAGTTTCTAAACTTCCAGGCTGGGGGCTGAATGCAGCCTGAGAAGCCACTCTCTCCACTGTGGGCCCGACTCTCCTACCTGGCTCCAATGATCCGTTCCCTCTGCGAGATGACTGCGATTCGTCCTTGGTAAGTCTGCAGGCTGGGGCTTTTTCTCTCTCTGGTGTAGTCTGCTTGCCTGCTCTGAGGTCTGAGCTGTGCAGACCCCACGCGCTCTGCGCTCGACCTGTGCGGACACTCTGGGCAACCTCCTGGGCTGGATTCTGCCACACTCTGTCTTCCACTGGGCTCCGTCACTCCGGAATCCGCTCAGATTTACCCTTTTGGACTTAGTGACAGAGGAGCTCAGCGAGGTTACTGCTTCCTTTCCGCCATCTTGGCTCCGCCCCCTGAAAGAAAAAATTTTAAAGGGGAGGAAGGACTTACTTGTACAAACATTTTTATAGCAACTCTTTGTGAAGGCAAGGAATTGGAAATTGAGGGGATATCCCATCAATTGGAGAATGTCTGAATAAGTTTGTGGTGTGTGATTGTAATGGAATACTGTTATGTTAAAAAAAATGATGAGCAGAATGTTCTCAGAAAAACCTGGAAAGACTTACTTGAACTGATGCAAAGTGTAATGAACAGAACCAGGAGAACATTGTACACAGTAATTGCAATTTTATGCTATGATCAGTTGTGAATGACTTGCCCATTCTCAGCAATACAGTGATCCAAAATAATTTCCAGCAGAATCATGATGAAAAATGCTATCCATTTCCAGAGAAAGAATTGATGGAGTTGAAAGCAAATCAAAGCATACCACTTTTCAATTTCTTTATTTTGGGTTCTTTTTGTGTGTGTCTTTTTCCACAACGTGACCAATATAAAAATGTTTTGCATGATTGTACATGTATAACCCATATCAGTTTGTTTACCATATCAAGAAGAGGGGAAAGGGGGAAGGAAAGATAAGTTAGAACTCAAAAATTTTTTTAAATGTTCAAAATTGTTTTTACATGTAACTGGGAAAAAATAAAATATTATTTAAAAAATGAAAAAAAATAGGCTAACTCAAATGGCAAAAGAGGCTCAAAAAGGCAATGAGGAGAAGAATGCCTTAAAAAGCCAAATTTCCAGATGGAAAAAGAATCTCAAAACCTCACTGAGGAGATGCACTCCTTCAGAATTAGACTGGAGCAAATGGAAGCTAGTGTCTTTATGAGAAATCAAGATGCTGTTAAACAGATCCAAGCAATTGAAAAAAATAGAAGGCAATGTGATCTATCTCATGGGAAAAACCACTGACCTGGAAAATAGATCCAGGAGAGATAATTTAAAAAATTATTGGACAACCTGAAAGCCATGATCAAGGAAAGAACCTAGAAATCATCCATCAAGAAATTATCCAGGAAAAATGTCCTGATGTTTTAGACCCAGAGGGTGAAATAGAGGTTGAAAGAATCCACCAATCACCTCCTGCAAAAGATCCCAAAAAGAAAACTCCTAGGAATATTCTAGCCAGGTTCCAGAATCCCCAGATCAAGGAGAAAATACTGCAAGCACCCAGGAAGAAACAATTTCAAGATTGTGGAAACACAATCAGAATAGCTCAGGACCTGGCAGCTTCTACACTGAGAGATTGAAGGGCATGGAACATGATATTCCAGAGGGCAAAGGAGCTGAGATTAAAACCAAGAATCACCTACCCAGAAAAACTGAGTATCTTGTTTCAGGGGAAAATATCGCCATTCAGTGGGATAGAGGACTTTCAAGCATTCTTCATGAAAACACAGAGTTGAATAGAAAATTTGACACCCAGACACAAGAAGGAAGAGATGCTTGAGAAGGTAAACAGGGAAAAGAAATCAAAACAAACTTATCAAAGTTGAACTATTTACATTCCTACATGGAAAAACAATAACAGTGACTGATGAAACCTTTCTCAGTATGAAAATAGTTTAAGAAGGGTATATGGGCATATGAATACATATGTGAATGTGTGTATATATGTTTACAGGTATACATGGATAGAGGGCACAGGTCTAATTTGGTGAGAAGGGATGATACTTAAGGGGTGAAGTTAAGAGGAGAGAGAGGAAAGTGGCAAGAGGAGATGGGGAGAGACAGGGTAGGGTAAAATATCTCATGTAGAAGAGGCAAGGGGAAGTGGTTGCAGGGGAGGAGAAGAACAGGAAGGCAAAAAGGCAAAACCATATTCTCATTTAATTTGGCTCAGGGAGAGAATGACATACATACTAAATAGGATATCTCACCCTGCAAGAGAGTAGGGGGAAGAGGGATGAGAGGGGGGATGATAGAGGGGTGGACATTCTAGGAGGAGGGGAGGTTGGAAATACCCACTTTCGAAGAGGGACAGGATCAAAGTAGGGAATGGACCAGGTGGGGGGTGGGATGGGTGGGAGGGAAATATAAGCAGTCTTTTACAATATATCTACTACGGTAATGTTTTGCATAACTATACATGTACAACACATACTGAATTGCTTATTTTCCCAGAGGGAGTGGGTGACAAGGGAGGAAGGGAATGGATCTGTAATTCAAAGTTTTAAAATTAAATGTTTCACACACACACACACACACACACACACACACACATATATATATATATATATATAAATACTATTATTAATACTATTTTGCATGTAATTGAGAGATAAGATGTGCAGGCATTGGGGCACAGAGATTCACCTTGCCCTAATGGTAAAGTCGAAGGGGGTATGGGAAAAGATATGGGAGAGAGCAGATTGGATGAAGCGATATCTTGTGGGACTGCTATTCTGGGGTGGTGGGTAGGGGAAAAATGGGGAAAAATTGTAACTCAAAATCTGGCTGAATAAATCATTTGTTTAGTTGAAAAAAATAAATAAAATATGTAATATATAAAAAAGAGAGATAAGGAAGGAATCCATATCTTGCTAAAAGACACCATTGAGAATGAAGCAATACCCTTACTAAACATTTATTCACCAAGTGGTACAGCATCCAAATTCCTAAAGGAGAAGTTAAGGATGGTAGAGGAAGAAATAGATAGCAAAATTATAGTAGTGGTGGAATTCAATCTCCCACTCTCTGTGCTTGATGAGTTTAACCTCAAAATAAATAAGAAAGAAGTTAAGGAGGAGAACAGAATTTTAGAAAGGCTAGATATGATAGATCTCTGGAAAAAACTGAATGGGAATAAAAAGGGATATCCCTTATTCTCAGTGGTACATGGCATATATACAAAAATTGAGCATGTATTAGGGCATAAAAGTCTCACAATTCAGTGCAGAAAGGTAGAAATATTAAATGCATCCTTTTCAGATCATGATGCAATAATTACATTAAAGGGCCATGGAAGGATACACTAAAAGCTAATTGGAAACTAAATAATTTAATATTAAGAATGAGTTGAGTCAAACAATAAATAATAGAAATAATAAGTAACTTCATTCAACAGAATTACAATAATGAGACAACATACCAAAACTTGTGGGATACAGGAAAAGCAGTTCTTAGTGGAAGTTTTATATCCTTGAATGCATACATAAATAAAATTGACAAAATGGAGGTCAATAAATTGGATATGCACCTAAAAAAGCTAGAAAAAGAAAAAATTTAAAATCCCTAATTAAATACTATATGGGGTTTGGAAGCCAAATTCAATCAAGATGAAAGAGAGACTTTACTTTAGATACTCAGTATTGACTGATGAGATTTGTTACTTACAGTGATCTAAGGGTGGATGGTGTTTGTACTTTCTGCTACCCCTTAAGAATAATTAGAAACCAGCCTCTAGTCAAGATGAAAAAGGAAATTACTTGGATACTCTATATTGGCTGATGATATTTGTAACTTACTGTGACCTTGGGGTGGATGATGTTTGTATTTTCTGCTCCCCCTTAAAGATGAATATAATATATACTGAATGATATGATTTAAGACTCTGTGGCTACCTTAATAATAAGTTGTTATGTTATTGTGAATGTTGTTCTTTAGTTTCTTGAATGTTATGCTTTAGTTTACTGCTAAATAAATAGAGAGTTCATTATAATATGCTATATGACCCTTAAAGTTATTCAAGGCAGCAGTCCTCAGGAGAGGTCCTCATTATTGGCATTACATTCTTGGCATAGTGAGCAGGATAGAAATAACAAAACAAAAGAAAAATCCCCAGAACACCAGCAGCTGTGGCAATTCCAGAATTATCAACACAGATATGCCTAGGACAATGTGAGAGGTTAGTGCCCTATGGAATTTGGTACCAGTATTTGGGGAACATGTTGGCTTCTTCCCCTGGGGGCAAGAAGTGGTTGAGGATTTGAGGCACAGAAACCATTTGGCAGGTTCAGTGGCAGCTTCAGCTCCTTGTCTGAGAACTGTAGGGAGATCCAGCAATCAGTCTGGGGGTTAATCGCTCTTGCTTTAATCTGCTTGGATCTGGATTATGGTCTGGGGGGGAGGTCTGCGGTGGGTATCCAACTGCTTGTGGAGGCTTTATAGAAGCCACCCAACTCTGGAACTTGTGAAGACCCCGACATTAGGGACAGAAGCTCCCCTGTCTGTTGGTAGAGTCCCACTATGGCAAGAAGCCCAAAAGTCAAGTAATTAAGTGGCAACATGCCTAGGCAAAGGAAACAAAACAAACAGAAAAATACAACATTAGACTCCTATTTGGGGGGCAAAGAGGATCAAAGCATGGAACAGGAGGAGGTCTGTGAGGTCAGAACCACTGCACCAAAAGCCCCAAATGAAAATATGAGTGGGTTACAGGCTATAGAGGACCTTAGGAAGGATTTTAAAATCCAAATAAGAGAAGTGGAAGAAAAATTGGGAAGAGAAATGAGAAGGATGCAGGAAAACTATGAAAATGAGAGTCAAAAGCCTGACTGAGGAAAATAACACCTTAAAAATAGACTAACTCAAATGGCAAAAGAGGCTCAGAAAGACAATGAGGAGAAGAATACCTTAAAACCTAGAAATAAATTGGGTCATAATAGATGGGGGACCAAATGAATAAAGTTTGGCACAAGAATTTAATGGAATTGGAGCTTCTAAGTGGCACAGTGAATAGAGCACTGGCCCTGGAGTCAGGAGGATCTGAGTCCAAATATGGCCCCAGACACTTAACACTTACAAGCCGTGTGACCTTGGCAAGTCACTTAACCCCAATTGCCTTGCCCTCCTCACTCCAAAAAAAAAGCAAAAACAAAACCAAAAGAATATAATGGTATATTACTCCACTAAAAGACATGATGAAAAAGAGATTTCGGAGAAATATAGAATGACCTCAAAGTGATTCAGAACAACAAAAGAAAACAATATATGCAAATGTAACAAAAGCAACATTAAAAAATTTAGTCAAACACTGAATAACTTCAAAGAACAGTATCAGTTTGAAAGAATTCCTGCTGCTACTAACTAGCATTTATATACAACTTTAAGGTTTGTAAATTCTTTACAAATATTTTATTTTATTCTTGCAGACACTGGGAGGTAGGAATTATTATTATCCACATTTTGTAGAAGAGGAAACAGAATCAGACTGAGTTTAAGTGACTTGCCCAGGGTAATAAGTGTCTGAGGCCAGAACTGAACTCAGCCCTTTCTGACCCCAGTTATACCACTCTACCCACCATACCAGCCAGCTACATTCTACTGTGGGCCACTGAAAATTTCTCCCTGCTTGACACACTATCTGGAAGGTCCTCTGTCCCTTTATATTTCTTACTATTCTACTTTTGTTTCACCCATGTGCCAAAGAAAAATTTAGAAGGAGAATTTATGAGTTGTGTATTTTTCTCATTGAAGAGCACCAGCTAAAAGTAAAACAAAGAATGCAAAGGACAATAGAAGGCCGCTAAGAGAGAAAAGATGCTATAGATGCAGAAGCAAGGGCAGTTCAGAGGGCTGGAAATAAGGTTCTCAGGTGTGACAATGAAGGAGAGAAAAAGGAGATGGAATCATAGGATCAGAAATTTAGGTGTGAAATCACAAGGTTCTTGGGAATTACCTATTACAATGGAAGCAATCAAATCAACACTACCATTCCAGGAAAAGATCTGTTGATCCCTTTTTGTAGCACTCCACCCACCACCCCACTGAATTTTCTGTCTGAAAGACCCTTCCCTGGCCACCACTCTCTTCAAGGTGCTGTCTTCCCCTGTGAGAATGTGAGATCCTTGCAGACAAGGATGGTCTTACTTGCTTATATTTGCATGTTCAGTTCTCAGCACAGTGCTAGGCATGTAGTAAAGGCTCCATAGATGATGTTTTATTTAATAATTCAATGATTCATTTATTCCAAACACCTCATTTTGTAGAGGAAACCAAATCAGATAGAACTGAAACAACTCACTCAAGGACCTAAAGGGAGTAAGTAGGAAAGCCTAAATTTGAAATGGATTCTTCTCTAACAAATTAAGCATTCTCTTTACTATATCACATTATCTCTCATCAAACATCTTGAAAGTGCCTTCCGCTTACTATGGTTTAGATGGAAGTACAGATAAAGGAGAGAGGTAGAGCTACTGAGGTCTTGTTAAATTCTGTTTTCTTTTCAGGAAGAATGATATCTAGCCTTGGCAGGATGTAATGAAAATGGGGAGCTGAAATACAAAGTCACCAGCCTTCAAATAACTACAGGTCCCAGGACATTGACAAGAGATGGCAGGTGTGGGGCAGCTAGGTGGCACAGTGAATAGAACACTGGAGTCAGGAGGACCTGAGTTCAAAACTGGTCTGACACTTAACACTTTACTAGCTGTGTGTCCTTGGGCAAGTCACTTAACCTCAATTTCCCTGCCTTCCAAAAAGAAAAAAAAGAGAGATGGCAGGTGTGAAAAGATCTGGAGAATGGGATATATAGCTTACAACTGAAAATAATAGGATCTTCCAAAATGCAAAGGGAATAGATTTTTCAAACCACAGTCCAAGGAGGTTTATGTCTGTTCCTGGCAAAATTATCTAATATATGATTAAAGTGAAGGTGTATGTGCATTAAGGAAGGGGAGCAGTGATCATTAATAGTCAACAAAACTTCACAAGGTACATGTCATGCCAAACTTCATTTTCTCTATTGAAAGTTTTATAAGGTAGTAGAGGGGGGAGTGCTATAGTAAGGATATACCTGGAATTTTTTTTTGTTTTAATTATTTTTAGCTTGTCAAATATTTCCTAATGATATATTAAAAATAAAAATCATTTCTTTAGATTTTGAGTTCCAAATTCTTTCCCTCGTTCCCACCCCTTAATCCTTTGGAATGCAAGCAATTTAATATAGATTGTGATATTATGTGTGATGTGAAGTCATGCAAAGCATATTTCCATATTAGCCATGTTGAAAAAACCATGCAAAATAAAAAGTAAAAACAAAGAAAATTTTAAAATTATGTTTTAATCTCCATTCAGAGTTCACAATTTTTCTTTCTGATGATACCATTTTTCATCATGAGTCTTTTGGAATTATCTTGGATCATTGCCTTAATTAGAGTTGTTAATTCTTTCTCAGTTGATCATCTTTACAATTTCACTATGACTGTGTGTAATGTTCTCCTGGTTCTGCTTCCTTCACTTTACATGATTTCATGTAAGTCTTTGCAGGTTTTTCTGAAACCTTTCTGTTTCTCATTTCTTATCGTACAATAGTGTCTAATCACAATCTTATACCACATCTTGTTCAGTCATTGCCTAATTGATGGGCATCCCTCCAATTTCCAATTTTTGGCTATCACAAAATGAACTGCAATAAATATTTGGTAAAAATACATCATTTTTGCTTTTTTTATCTCTTGGGGATATAGAATTAGCAATTATGATATTGATGAGTAAAAAGGCATGCACAGTTTTGTAGCTATTTGGGCATTGTTCCAAATTGTTTTTCAGAATGCTTGGACTAGTTCACAATTCCACCAACAGTGCATTAGGGTCGAATTTTTCCATAGCCCCTCCAGCATTTGTCATTTTCCTTTTCTGTCATGTGAGCCAATCTGATAGGTGTGATATAATCTCTCAGAGTTGTTTTGAAATGCATTCTTCTAATCAATAGTGACTTAGAGAATTTTTTCATGTAATTATTGATAGTTTTGATTTCTTCTTCTAAAAGCTGACAGTTGATATCTTTTTCCCATTTATAAATGGCAGAATGACTTGTTTAAATTTGGCTCAGTTCCCCATTTATTTGAGAAATGAGGCCTTTAGTAGAGAAGCTTGCTATAAAATTTTCTCCCTAGTTTGCTATCTTACTTCTAATTTTTGGCTGCATAAGTTTTGTTTGGTCAAAAGCTTTTTAATTTCATGTAATCAAAATGATTGGCTTTGTTTCCCTTAATCTTTTTTATCTCGTCTGATCATAGACTCTCCCTTCCCCATAGATCTGACATCTGTACATTTTTCTATGCTCCCTTGATTTACTTACGATAGCATCCTTTAAGTCTTAATCGTTTATCCATTTTGACATTTTCTTGGCATACAGTGTGAGATTATGGTCTATGCCTAGTTTCTGCCAAACCTCTTTCCATTTCTCCAGTAATTTTTTTTATAAAATATTGAGTTTTCATCCCAAAAGCTTGGATCTATACTAGATACTAGAATATTTTTCCATTTCCTTCTCCAATGTGTTCTCATTTTACAGAAGAGGAACTGAGGCAAATGGGGTTACACGATGGGCCCAGGGTCACACAGCTAATAAATATTGAAAGCTGGATTTTAACTAAGATCTTTTTGATTTCAGATCTGGAGCTCTATCCACTGTGGCACCCAGCTGCCCCTATGATTTGGCGTAACCTTGGGCAATTAATATTTCTCTAATTACTTAGATCTTGATTTGTGTGAAAGACATTTTGCAATTATCTTGATATAATCGCTAGTTTTGTCCTGGCAGGTAGACTGCCATATATTTTATATTGTGCTTGGTGTGTAATGATTAGTGTACATGTGCCATACCCAACTCTACCCCACTGAACTCTCAGGCAGGGATGAGGAACCTGGGGCCTCAAGGTCATGTACAGCCCTCTAAGTCCTCAAGTGTGTCCCTTTGACTGAATCCAACCTTCACAGAACAAATCCCCTTAATAAAAGGATTTGTTGTGTAAAACATAGACTCAGAATAAAGGACTCACACAAAGACCTTGAAGGGCCCAGGAGGCTTTAAGGCCATAAGTAAGCCATCTCTGCTAAGTTCTATGAGGCCTATGCACCTTTTCCATATTATATTGCCAGTATCTAAGACAGTGCTTTAAAAAGAAGCAACTCTGAAAGTTGTACAAACCATGAACAATTCTATGACTATTCATCTCTTATCCACAGATATCAGTGGATGAGACCAACCACTTTATAATGTTCTTGAATCATTTGTTATAGCTTGTTTCTCCTTCAATATTGGTAGGGGTCTGTCAGGTAGATGGGAGGTAAATCTAACAAGATGTTTCCAGACAATTGTTTCCCACTCACCCCTCTCCCCCACATTCCCCTTCTCCTCATGATTCTTCCTGGAACTGAGAAATGGGGATTCCTATGTTCTCTCACCAACCTCTACCTCATGGTAGAAAGTCACAAAAACAAAACCAATTTGCCAGTTAAACTGCTTTTATTAAGAAGATTTACAATGAAGACAAGGATAACTAACTGTCTGGGAATCTCCAGACCTCTATGTCCCAGGGCTGAGGATAGTCCCATCCAACAATTGTGGAGGGCTTCTGGGAGGCATGTCTATAGTGGCTCTGCCCTCAGCCACAGCCCATCCTCTGCCCTAAGGATCACTTCTGGCTTCCTTTGGACTGGGTGTACATCAGGGAGGATTCTGAATCTCAATAAAGTGAGGGCCAGCACAATCTTCATCTCATACATGGCAAAGTTCTGGCCAATGCAGTTCCTGTTCAAAGGGAAAGTCTGCTAATACCCAGGCCTTGACATCAACCTTACTCTGTCCTCCCACCACCACTCAAGTATACATGCACATGCACATATGCATGGAAATCCATACACACATACATACATATACATAGAGAGGATGGGGTCCATTTCTCATGGGGCTAGCGCTGGTTTCTCTTGAGGTTTCTCTTCTTTTGCGATGATTACAATGACCCAGAAGGGTGAAGACATTTCCCCAGGACTTTAGGGAGGCAAGTGGGAAAGCATGTGCCATGGCCTTACCTGGGTCCAGCTGAGAATGGCATAAATGCCAGGGGTGACATCTTCTGGACTTTGTTGAGGTCAAAGCGGTATGGGTCATACACCTGAGGGAGAAGGGCAGAGGGTTGGGATGCCTCAGGGCATACCAGACAGGCTGACTTCTTCCATGTAGGCAAGGAAACTACTTTTAAGGCAGCAGACTTTCCCCTAGGAAATCAGTGTTGTACTCCCTTAAATTCCTGGTTCTTTCCTAGAGGCACATCTAAGTTTCTCCTATATTTGTCCTTGGCAAGGGTTCGACCCTTTGCCATGAGTGTCCCTGACCCCTAGATCTGACGAGATAAAATGATGGGGATTGGAGCAGAGTACCTCAGGCTTAGGCCACACAGCTGGATTGTGGTGGGTTCCAAAAATGCTGATTGTACAAGTGCACCCTGTTAAGAAGGAAGAGATAGAGCGCTCAACATGGCCTGCATATTCCATCAATTCACTCATCAATCCACCTCAAACCCACTTCACTCCCACCAGCTTTCTAAGTATTATTCCTTGGCCACTTATTGAAGAAAATCAGAACCTGCTCTCTACCCTCTCCCACACTGCCCACCCCCAGGTACAGCCCCTGTCATACCTTGCTTCCACCTTCCTATGCCATGCAAGCCTGGGTAAAGCCTACCTTTGGGGATGATGCGGCCATCAAGTAGTTGGATGTCTTTGGTACATCGCCGAGCAATGGCAACAACTGGTGGGTGCAGTCTCATACTTTCCTTGATGCACATGGTCAGGAAGGGCATCTGGGACAGGTCATCCCTGCAGAGAGCAGACCTGTCATCCTGGGGGAGGGGAACTCAGACACCCAATCCCACACAGAGAGAAGGCAATAAGACAGGATCATGACATTTTGGTCTAGAGTCTCCAAAGTTTGGGTGTGTGGGGATGGAGGGAAAGTTCAGCACTGTGACAGAGATGTGATTGAAGAAGAGAAAATAAGAAAGGCCGGGATGTGGGATGGAGTCTTTGGCACATAAATTTCCCTACCATTTAGCCCTTAGTTGTATATGTGAAAAGATATCCAGAAAACCATCAAAAGGTCAAGATACCCTCCTGTCTCCTAGGGGAGAGTTGTTTTGGCACTCAAGGTCTATCATCTACAGTGGCATAGCTCTAGTGACATTAGTGTGTGGCTTGAGGATATTTCTTTTGGGGATAGTTCTCAAGAGTGACCAGGGTGGTCCAAGAGATGAATTCCTAATCACCTTTCCAATAGGAATCCTCCCAGTCTCATTTCACACTGACCATTCAATTTCCTCTGTCTGACGACCCCGTAGGAGCTCCTGTATTTCCTGACGACAGCGGTCCTGGTATTCTGGGTGCTTAGCCAGGTTGTAGAGGGCCCAGGAGAGGCCACTTGCTGTTGTGTCATGGCCTGGAAGGAAGGGAGAAGATTCCAGAGCATTGGTATGGTGGTGATAATGTAGCTATCAGTGAACTGTGGAGTAAGAAAGAACATCAAGATTACACTGAAATCAGCACAAGCTCTGAGGGGTCAGCTCTTTTTAGACTAACCCTGATCAAAGCAGGAATCTGAGGCTGACATCAGGAATAAGATAGGAATGGGCTTCTTAAGTGGAAATACCCCCTAAATCCCCAACACCCTTAGCCCCAGACCCTCCAACTCCATCTCCCCTTTACCCTCAAACATGAAGGTGTCAGCTTCTGCCCGAATGTCTTTGTCTGATAAAGCCTTCCCATCTTCATCCTGGAATAGCATATAACTGTAGGATCTTGGTTTTCTTCCTTCCTAAGAACAGCTCTACCTGGGATCCCCTCCTCAGCATCCCATAAACCTCAGGCACTACTGATAGTGTCAGGTATCATACCTAAGATCCTTGAGACCTAGGCCAAATGCTTAGCATAACTCATATTCCCATAACCATCCAAAGCACCTGAAACTGTCCTCTAGACTCCTACTTCAATTATAGAACCAAACCATGGAAGTCACCTGATATGTTCAAAACCCTCAGAAACTACACTAAGGACTACCCAGCATCAGATATTGTTGGAAGACATACGTAGAATAATAGAAACTTGGGTTTAGTAAGGACTCTTCCCCAAAACATTAATCCCTTGTGAAGCCAAAGACCCATTCCTAGCTATGGTATACCCTGGGATATGAGGATTCTTTGGTAGAAACTCTATCTTCAAATAAGTCTTATCCCTTCTGCCTAAACAATCTCTCATGCATATCTGTACCCTAGAAATTGTAGATATTTCCCAGCATTCCCTAGACTCTCCTTTGGTATAGCTAGAAGCAGCCTTAATGGTACTCCTAGATAAATCTACAATGTAGGAAATTACCATTGATAAACCTAGAAGCACATAAATATTTGTTAAGATGTCTGTAACTCTATTAACTACCCTAGTATACCTAGAAATGATATCAGGGGATGTGCTTTGAGGTTATGTCTAGGTATACTAGGGTAATAAATAGGATTCCAGTCATAGTCCAGCTAGGATATACCTAACTATTCTTAGAATCCAGATGAATACTTTCATATACCTAGAAAAGGTTAGGGGTAGCTATTTCATCCCACCCATGGGAGAGAAGTAAGGGATGCTTTCCCAGTAAACACTGTTCTATGTGACTCAACTCTGTGGCATGCATTAGGGAACCATGAATCTGCCTTTGTCAACCAAGCCCTTCATCTTCCACTGGTTATCCTTTTTATCTTCCCCCACCTCCCCATGCTCCCTTGGTGCTTCTGGAAGACGCCTTCCCGTCCCACTTCTCCCTGTAGCTCTGATGTTCACCTTGGCCAGTAGCAGAACATCTATGAAGTCCATGGTCTTTCCTTTGATCTTATTCTTAAGGAAGGTCTCAACACCTTGTTCAGCAAGGACTTGGCGCCGGGTCTGGATGATGGCATCTGTGAAGCTGTGTACCTGATGGCAAGCCCTAGAGAACTGCTTCCCCTGGCTGGTGAGGTAGTATAGACAATCCCAGTATAGGAGGGGCTCCTGGTTGCGTTTTGACACAAGGGCACTTAATTCCAAGATGGCAGAGATGTAGGGACTTGGCTTCCTATGCAAAGTATGAAGGCCAGGGTCAGAGGTCAGGAGAAAGGAGAACCCTGAGAGAACCCCAGCCACTCAGACTCCACTTGGCTCAGACTAAGCTCTTTAATGGCCTTCCAAAGCACCCCCCTCCCAACGTGCCTGCCCTAGTCACTGACTTGACTGCTCCCCAGTCTGTCATCATGTTCACAACTTCTCTTAGACACAAACCCCATCTGTTCTTCCTCCATAATATAGTGAGTTTGAAGAGCCCTTTCACTCTCACATCTAAGTCAGTTCCAAGTCTTGTCATCCTTCCCTGATGTCATGGTTTTCTTCAGGAATGAAGGACAAACACTACTTGTGAGTAGGCTCCTCTCTCTCCCTCTCCTTGTCCTTTTTCTTCTCTCTCCCTTTACCTGAGGGTGCTCTGCTTATATAAGACACATTTTGTTGCCTAAAAGCTACCTCACTATCTTGGGGCTTACTGGCTAGATTTCTTTCTCAAAGACTAAACTTTAAACCCAATTCACTCTGGAGCTCACAGATTAGACAACAGTAGGGCACTGACCTCCCAGCACAGAGTCAATGCAAATAATATATAGTAACTTTTTCTCTTTTGGCCAATAACCCTGAGAGTCTTTATTTTTATTAAAGGGGCCATCCCTTCACTCACTTCTTAAATAGGCCTAATCACTAAATGGGCATTTCCTCACTCAAAGTGAGAATATGAACAGGCCTTAGTCTATAGGGGCCAGGGTCTCCTATTACATCCTGGCCATCTGCAGTCGTCCTGATGAATAAAAATTAGACCACTGGACCCAGATGGTTCTGGAGGATAAAGTGAGGCTGGTTAACTTGCATAGCCCTCTCTCACTCAAATCCAAAGCAACTGCAATTCATGTCATCATTCCCTGTCTTCTTAGAGAAAGAAGGACAAACACACTGATCACAGAATCTCAGACAGAAATATCCTCAGAGGCCATGAAGTGCAACCTGGACCTGAACGAGAATTCCCTCTACAGTGTCCTTAATGGGACCCAGAATATACTTAAAAACTTCCAGTGATGGAAAACATACCTCTTTCCAAAGAAACAAGCTCAGTTTTTGACAGTTCTAATTATTGGGAAGTGAGTTTTTACCCCCTTAAATCAAACATCAAACTGCCTCTCTATAATTTCTACTAATTAGACATAGTTCTACCCTCTAAAGTAGATCATGATAAATCTATTCACTCTCAAGGCCCCAAAGATAGTCCTTCAAATACTTGTGAGCTCTGTGGGGTATAGTACCACATACATGGTACCACAGCATGATGTGGCAAACACATTTAATCTCTCTATTTGGACTGGCTTCTTCACTGTAACCAACACTCATATTCACAGCCCTGGGTTTGGGGTGGGGAGAGGATGATGGGAGGCAAGTCCAGGGTGTGGGTTGGGTAATCATTCCCAGAAGTCCACCTGGCAATTGTCAGTCATGCTGTTACACTAACTCTGAGCCTCTTGCACATGTTGCCCATTTATATAGTCACAATGACGCCAGTAACTCTAAAACATGAAACATTTACTAACTGCAAAGGCAAAAGTAAAAACAATCACATCACTGTTCAATAGAAGACAAAAGCAAAAATAACCCAGAAGTCCACCCACTCTCTTACCAGTTTACAAGGATGCGGAGATTGGGCACACACCTATAGAAACCTAGCAATGAGAAAAGGCAGGCAAACCCATGTCTGGGTATTAATGTCCTTTTTATATAACTGTCTGCAACACTTGTCATGTACAGGGCAGAACCACTCCCATTGCACTTCTCTATATTCCTCTGTTGGACAAAGATCCTTCTCTCGTAACCCTGGGCCATGAAAGCAGTATTAAGCTCTTTCAGTAAACAGTTTGTCCTCTCTATGACAAACAGTTCCTATAAGTACGGGAATCTGTAGAGATTTGTCAATCTGTTCCCTGTCCTATGAAGCATGCCTATCTCTCCATATATAAATGTCACTAGATGACAATGCAATCATGCCCCTAAGGGGTTTTCCCTGTCTCAAGCTATAGATGGCATGACACAAGAAGATCTTTAAACCACAGAGGATTCTGCTGTCCCCCAGGCAGCTCCCAGCATGAGCTTTCTTCCAAACCAAGCAACTCCCAAGTCAGCTGCAGAGCCTGCTTTTTTTCTATCCTCCTTTAAAACTGTTTCATTGTAAGGCAAGCCAGCCCTGATGGCTCTTCAGGTACAGCAGAGAATCTCCTTTTCTCCAATTAGCTCCAGAAGGAAAGCATTTTTCCACACTCTCTCCACTCTGCCACAACACACATACACACTGAAAAGTAGGGTAGATCAAACTCTACACTTTTCACTCAGGTTTTGATTCATCTACTCTTCTCCTCCTAATGCTTTTTGCTTCTTGTATCTGTCTGGAGCTTCTCTAACCTTCCCTTTTCAGTCAGCCTCTGTTCTCAGTTTCTATCCTCTGACTTCAAATGCCTCAAAGCAGTGTCTTGTCATGAGTGATGTTTAAATTCAAAATCCTAATGTCCACATCTGCATGGAGTATAACACAAATAGTTATTAGACTACAATCCCATAGCCCCTCCAGAGTTCAACACTGCAGAGCTGTCCATTAGTAAAGTCCTGAAACTATGAAGATTCTGATTAGCTGCTGGAAAACTATGTGTTGCAGTGACCTCCTTCAGGACTTTCTGTCAAGATGGTTACCTGAATGGGAGAAAGTTCACCCAGCTCCCAAATACCTACTGCAAGAAAACCCTGAAGTATACACCAGACTAAATAATTGTAAGGCTCCAATGGGAAACACAGAAAATGACTTCTTCAACCACAGAACTGTACAAATGGTCAGCCAGAAACCTTTGAATAATCAGAAAGGGTGTTCTTCCAGCAAACCAAGGGCCAGTGTGACCAGAGACAGGGACATGTGTTGCTCACAAACCTCTATGCCTTAAGGCAACAGAAGGAGAAGGTTCTCCTGAGAAAACCTCAGCTCATAGCAAACCCTTCCTTCTCTGAACTCATGTAACCCTCATTTAAGCATATAGCCTAGCACTGTATTTCAGTTCAAACTAACTGGATTGGGAGCTCCTGAAGTGTAGAGATTGTATCTATAAGTAACATAACCTAGAGTAGAGACCTGAGCAAAAATATTCATTTTTTAATTGTGTATACTCAGAGCTCAGGAGAGTGAAATAGTACTCCAGGAGGCCTGATTGATCTTGCTACCTAGAGAAAATTGAGGGGAACCTGACATCTAGTTTTTGGAACCAGGTAGTATAAACAGCATAATGTTATTCCAGCAAGGAAAGCAGTGCAGCTGGTGTGAGAATGTGGACACAGGGTTGGCAGGTTGTAAATGGCATATACATGCATATCTTGGAGATATTATGGATTCAATTCCAGACTGCCTCGGTGAAGTGAATATTAAGTGTCAACAACACCAACAAAAACAATACATTTCTAAAGCACCACAACTTTATAAAGCTCTAAGTGAACCTGTATTTCAGGTTGGGAATTCATTACTAACTCCCTTTTATACTGAGGTATTGCCTTAAAAGGGACAGCCAGGTAGTGCAGTGGATAGACCATCAGCCTGGAGTCAGGAAGACTCATCTTCCTGAATTCAAATTGGCCCCAGACACATTTAAGCTATGTGACTTTGGACAAGTCACTTCACCCAGTTTGCCTCAGTTTCCTCAAGTATAAAATGAGCTAGGGAAGGAAAGGTGAAACCACTTCAGTATTTTTGCCAAGAAGAAAACCCGCAATGGTGTCATGAAGAGTCAGACATGGCTGCAAAACAACTGAACTGATTGTCTTAAGTCCAGATTTGAACTCAGGTTGCTTAACACCAACTGCACTGTCCTTGACACCTCTGTTACTTCTCTGTTGACATGCCTCTAATTTTAGGATGCTGTCTGGTCTGCCTTTCATTCCTTCCAGGATCTGCTCTCCTGATCCTGACCCCCAGTCTCCCTTGTGATGTCATCATTATTTGATGCCTCCTCTCTGCATGACTGACCTGTGACTAGTACTTCTTGACACCTCACTTGGCATGTCAACTGGACACTGATCATGGGGCCCAATTCTGTAATGGACATTATCCCATTACCCTTCTCCTGACATCTGCCTTATCCAGAAGATCATCTTGGAGTCACTCACTGATGCTATCACCCAGAAAGCTCTCATAGGATACATCAGGTGCCCATAGGTGAAGGAAAGGGGAAACTGAACCAGAAAGGGACTCAAAAGGGGTGGCAAGTGACTGTCTCACTTCCAAAAGGTTACTTATTCTTAATTTTTAGATTTTTTAGGGTACTTGTTGTCTTTCCCTATCCCATAATCTACTGAGTGTAGAGATGTTTTCATTGATATCTTTATATAGTCAGTGCTTAGCACAGCACCAGGCACCCATAATAAATGCATTGGGATCCTGTTACACTTGAATGGCCATATTTGTAAATAGTTGATGATTAAATAGTCACTGATACCTTACCAAGACTAGTCTGGGGAGATGCTGAAGGCAATGAACCTCCTTCCAAGGAAGTAGACCAGGCGTGGGGATGGTGGGATTTAGAATATTAAGGACCACACGTGGCTAGTCAACTCCAGGGCCTCCAGTTTCCATGTTAGTTTTGATCAACACCTCTTCCTCCACCATCCTTGATCTCATCTCTAATACAAACATTCCCCTTCAATAGAGTCTCCCTTCCCCTGCACCCTGTGACTATGTTGCTGCTACTTTCTGAGGTCTCAAAATTAAGATCTGGGTTGGGACTCACTCCTGACATTGGCTGTCATGGCTAAAGACACATTTCTGCAAGCTGTCCAGTGTCATGAGGCTGATGTGCTCAAACATGTTCAGGCGGACACTCCCCTCAGCACACAGATGCTTCCATTTCATCTGCCCAAGAAAGAAATCACAAGTGTTAATCTACATTCCTCTCATTCTCTACTGAACCTTTACCCTGATCCCCTGAAAAATGTCAGAAAAGGCAAGAGAATGACTTCTTTTTGTAATGGGGAACCAAGTGGGGTTAGAGGGAGTTATTGACTATGAGTCTGGAGAACTGAGACCCAATCTGAACTATGTTACTGTGTAACCTATTGTAATGTGGTAAGGGAGTTTTCAGATTGTCCCTCCCCAGTAATAGGCCTCTCACTTGGAACTCAACAAGAGAAGCTTGCTTAGGAGATTCTTGTTTTCCAGTAAGGAACATACTTTTTCTTACTTTGTAATTAGACAGTGGGTCATGAAGGTTGGGATGTTCTCTGGCCCTATAGAAGGCTATATATATACCTGTGAGGTGAGGTTTTGTTTTGGGGCTCATTTATGGGAAGAATTCTGTGATTTGGCCAGATGAGACTCTGGGCAACTGTTGAGGCACCCCTGGCTATGAAAATGCAAGTGTTGGTGCTTCTCTCTCTGGTATCTAAAACTATAATAATTAATGCTAGACAGGTAGAAGCCCTATCTGTTTGTGTCTTGAATTGTGTTCTTTTCCCTGCCTGTATTTTTTGTTTGCTTGTAATTTCTGTTTGTCTTTTCTGAAGATCAGACTGCTGACTTCTTCCCCTGAACTAATTGAATGTATATGCGTGTGTGTGTGTGTGTGTGTGTGTGTGTGTGTGTGTGTGTGTTTGATTCAAGTAACATTGTTAGAAACTTTTGAGTTGCTTTCCTTTAGAAAAGGAGATCAAAGAACCTATGCTAGCAGCCATCCTGGGAATGCCAGGGTGCTTGCTGCTACCTCTACTTTGTGCAACCTTAGCAAGTCATTTTATTTCTCTGGGAATCAACTTCCTTCCCCATCTGTAAAATTGGAATGATTAACATTAACCTCTCTGCCTCATGGGATGCTAGGAAGAGGTGAGCATGGAAATAAAACTGAGCTGAAAGGGCAAGTGCTGGAGAAGGCTCACATGTGAGGGTGACCATGGGCTCTGCTCCACCACTACAATCCCTCAGTCTAAATTCAGGGAAAGAGGCTGGTGGGACAACTGAGAGACATAACTAGGCATTTTGGTGCAGGTATACCAATCACAAATTATGGTTGGGGCAAGGTAGACTGAATGCACCATTATTTGGGGCTCAGGGAGGACTGCCATGTAAGACTAAGGTGCAATTTGGAAGTGAGGGCACAGAGCAGGGTACTCCTGGACATTAATCAAGTGTTCCTTTATTGGCTTCCTCCTTTAATTGATTATTCTTACTAACTAGATCCTAAATTCTGTTTAATCTACATTGAAGCACTGCAGCAACCTCTTATTGTTTGTTTATTCCTACTGGAGAAGCTTTGGTCACCTTGCTATAGTCATGGCCACCATCACACCTGTTGCAATACAAGGTGGTTTAACAGGAATTCACTCCATGTAGGCTCCTGGCCTCTTGTGGTCAACACTTATCTACCCACAGCTTTTCCAGCCTTACATGCATGATATCTGTGGACTTGTTGAAGATCTTTATGTAGGGTTTGAGGATGTCAAAGTGAAAAGCTGGGGTCAGCAGGCGTCGGTGCTGGTACCATTTCTCTCCTTTGCTCAGAAGCAGCCCATCCCCTAGGAGAAAGATGGTCAGAGAAGTCAATGCCCCGACCACAATAATGTACTACTCAGAACCCTTACCCCACATACAGATCCAACAGCATTCCCTGTGACCTAGGCTCCATACCAATCCTTTACTTATCCCTTTCCCTAAATCTCTCACCCACAAGCACTAGCCCTCAACCCATCCCTAAACACTAACCCTCCCAGGATTCTACTCCCCCTTGGTTCATAAATACTCAATGCTTAAGTTCAATAAACTCCTTGGCAATAAGCATCCCGATATTTTCTCCTCAGGTGTCTTCTCAATTCCTAATGTTTCTGCCCCTGATCATCACTCACCCAACCAATGCTCGAAGAATCCATAGAAGAGCTTGTCCTTGGGTGCTATGTGGGCTGTGGAGACATATGTGTTATGTCATGGGGTGTAAAGATCATATGGTAAAGATAGGAGGAGGAATGTGCCACACAATAGTCAAGAGAGTAGAGAAGGGAGGGTAGCTCAGTTTCAAGATTGGAAATAGGGGACTGGACCTTCCTTTCCTTTGCCATTAACCATCCACAATATAAAACCAACCTCCTCCTAAACTCAACACATAAAGAATAGAGAAAACAAGAAGAGGACAGCAGAGATCAGAGTGAAAAGCAAATAAGGTTGGGTGGGGGCAAGAGCAGGTGGCTTGATGTGGGAAAACAACCAGACATAGCCTGATGTTCTACCTGGATGAAACCCAGAGAAGGCCCCAAGGTTGCCGCAGAGAACCCTGGAAATGACCAAGGCCTCTTATTTCTCAGCTACCACCCTGACATGGGCCCAGACATGACCTCACAGATGATGGGGAGGTAATGTTTGCTTTTTCAATATTTCCCATATTCCTGGCTGTCTTACTTTAAAAATCCTGGTTATTCTCCCAGGTATGTTTCAATTCTCTCCACCATGCCTCAGATGCTCTCTCACTCTGGAAGTTCCCTGACCCCTGTGACCTCACATCTAATATCCTTCCACCTCTGGTCCCCCTTCTCCCATGACTGTTTTCTGGGGTCTCCATTTTGAAGAAGGGTCCAGGAGTGCCATTCTTCATTCCTCTCCTATCTTTGTTTTTGAATTTTCTTTCCTTCACATTTATCTCCCTTTTTCCCTCATCAAAATGTCTCCTTAAAGGAAGGGACTATGGTTTGTTTAGGATATTTTTGGGTGGGGGCACTGGATTGCTTGTAGTTGTATTCACTCTTACTACAGTGGCACCATTTGATTGTGGTGTTCTATGGTTTATCACTACATGGTACCAGCAGCAGAATATTATTCTCTCAAAAAATAAGTATTATGTCCAGGGGAAAAGCTGCGGTCTTTGAAAGAACTATACAACTTTCCAGAAGAAATGCACATTTATCTTTAGTTTCTCCTTTATTTTTTAGTATATCGATTGTCTATCCACAGTGTGACCCCCAGAGAAACCAAATTGAGCTATAGTGGTGACTGTGTTGGGTACCTTGGCTCCTGCCCAATGCTAAGATTCTTCAAGTCCTAGGCCACCTCCCCTGAAGGGTGGGGGGAGCTACTGGGGGGAGTGGGCAGTGGGGTAGGGCAGGTGGTAGGGGGTAGAAATCAAAGATCATGGAGTGGATGAAAGGGGAGGGATAGTCAGGGGTTCCCTGTCCTCTTTGAATCAGTGTATAAAACCCTATGCTTGGCATTCAAAGCTCTTCACAAGCTTCCCAGCCACTGCTTTTCCACTTTTTTTTCCTGACTCTTCTCCCTGTACCTGCAATTCATTGACACTGACACACCTTTGCTGTACCTTACACAACTTCAGGAGTTTTCTATTTCCCATCTCTAGAATGCTCTCCTTCTTTACCTCCACCTGTTAGTTTAACTGGTTCCACATCCCAGCTAGAATCTCACCTTCTCCATGAAGTCTTTTTCAAGTCACTTTAATGCTAGTGCCTTCTCTGGCTCATTGGTTCCAATTTATTATAGATATAGATAGAGAGATGTATAAAGATAGATAGATAGTTAGTGATGGATATAAACGTAGAAATCAATAGAGATAGAAATACAAATGGATGTGGATGGAGCCAAGATGGCAGAGTAGAAACAGTGCATCCAAGGCACTCTCCCCCCCCCCACCAGATCACCTCCAAACTATATAAAAGGCGACTCTGAACAACTTCTGGAGTCCCAGCACCCACAGAATGACACAGAGAAGCTAACCTCCCGCTGAGGACAGCCCAGCAGCCCTGCAGGAAGGACCAGAGCAGCGATCTGTGAGCCAGAAGCGCAGCGTGCAGGTGGAGAGCCGACCCCACGTCCGCGTGAGATGAGGTTTTAGCCCCAGGGCGGCTGGGCCAACAGCCGGCTGGAGGGACCCCAGAACACCAGCAGCTGTGGTGATTCCAGAATTATCAACTCAGATATGCCTAGGACAAAGTGAGAGGTTAGTGCCCTATGGACTTTGGGACTGGTATTTGGGGACCACGTTGGCTTCCTCCCCTGGGGGCTAGAAGCCGCTGAGGAGACACGCCATTTAGTAGTTTTCAGAGGCAGCTCCAGCTCCTGGCCTGGGAACTGTAGTGAGATCCAGCAATCAATCTTGGGGGGGGGGTAATTTCTCTTGCTTTAACCTCCCTGGATCTGGATTGTGATCTGGGGTGGGGGTCATGGGTGGGTATCTAGCTCGCCAGAAAGCTGTGAAGACCCCAACGTTAGGGGCGAAAGCTCTCCTGTCTGGTGGCAGAGTCCTACTGTGGCAACAAGCCCAAAATCAAGTAATTAAGTGGCAACATGTTAAGGCAAAGGAAACAAAATAAATAGAAAAATGAAACTTTAAACTCCTATTTTAGGGGCAAAAAGGATCAAAGCATAGAACAGGAAGAGGATTGTGAGGTCAGAAATCCTCCTCCAAAAGCCACAAAGGAAAATATGACCGGGTTACAGGCCATAGAGGACCTTAAGAAGGACTTTAAAAATCAAATAAGAGGGGGCGGCTAGGTGGTGCAGTGAGTAAAGCATCAGCCCTGGAGTCAGAAGGACCTGAGTTCGGATGTGACCTCAGACACTTAATGCACACACAAAACAAACAAACAAAAAAAAACCTAGCCGTGTGACCTTGAGCAAGTTACTTAACCCCAATTGACCTCCAAAAAGCAAAAAAAAAAAAAATCAAATAAGAGAAGTGGAGGAAAAATTGGGAAGAGAAATAAGAAGGATGCAGGAAAAGTATGAAGTGAGGGTCAACAGCCTGACTGAGGAAAATAACACCTTAAAGATAGACTAACTCAAATGGCAAAAGATGCCCAAAAGGGCAACGAGGAGAAGAATGCCTTAAAAAGCCGAATTTGCCAGATGGAAAAATAATCTCAAAACCTCACTGAGGAGATTCATTCCTTCAGAGTTAGACTGGAGCAAATGGAAGCTAATGACTTTATGAGAAATCAAGATGCTGTTAAGCAGATCCAAACAAATGAAAGAATAGGAGGCAATGTGAAATATCTCATGGGAAAAACCACTGACCTGGAAAATAGATCCAGGAGAGATAATTTAAAAATTATTGGACTACCTGAAAGCCATGATCAAAGGAACGTAGAAATCACCCTTTAAGAAATTCTTAAGGAAAATTGCCCTGATGTTTTAGACCCAGAAGGCGAAATAGAGGTTGAAATAGAGGTTGAAATAGAGGTTGAAAGAATCCACCGATCACCTCCTGAAAAAGATCCCAACAAGAAAACTCCTAGGAATATTATAGCCAGGTTCCAGAATCCCCAGATCAAGGAGAAAATACTCCAAGTAGCCAGGAAGAAACAATTTCAATATTGTGGAAACACAATCAGAATAGCACAGGACCTGGCAGCTTCTACACTGAGGGATTGAAGGTCATGGAATATGATATTCCAGAGGGCAAAATAGCTGGGACTCTACCCAAGGGTCACCTACCCAGAAAAACTGAGTATTTTGTTTCAGGGGAAATGTGATCATTCCGTGGAATAGAAGATTTTCAAGCATTCTTGAGGAAAAAACCAGAGCTGAATAGAAAATTTGACATCCAGACACAAGAAGCAAGAGATGCCTGAGAAGGTAATCAGGGAAAAGAAATCAAAAGAAACTTATCAAAGTTGGACTATTTACATTCCTACATGGAAAAACAATAACTGTGACTGATGAAATCTTTCTCAGTATGAAAATAATGGAAGAAGTGTGTATGGTCATATGAATACATATGTCAATATGTGTATATATGTTTACAGATATACATGGAGAGAGGGCATAGGTTGAATTGGTTCTGAAGGAATGATACTCAAGGGGTGAAATTATGAGGTGAGAGAAGAAAGTAGGAAGAGGAGATGGGGAGAAACAGGGTAGGGTAAACTATCTCATGTAGAAGAAGCAAGGAGTAGTGGCTGCAGGGGACTGGAAGAATAGGAAGGCAAAAACGCAAAACCATATTCTCATTGAATTTGAGGGCGAGAATAACATACATACTAAATGGGATATCTCAACTTGCAGCAGAATAGGGGGAAGGGGGGGGACAGGAGGGATGATGGATGGGAGGGCACTCTTGCAGGGAGGGGATGTTGGAAGTACCCATTATAGAAGAGGCACAGGATCAAGCAGGGAATGGACCAGGTGGGGGTGGGATGAGTGGAAGGGAATTATAGGCAGTCTTTTACAATATATCTACTATGGTAATGTTTTGCATAGCTATACATATACAACACATACTGAATTATTTATCTTCCCAGAGGGAATGGGTAGCAAGGGAGGAAGGGAATGGATCTGAAATTTGAGGTCTTAAAATTAAATGTTACAAATATATAAATATTATTATCGATACTCTTTTGCATGTAATTGGGAGATAAGATGTGCTGGCATTGGGGCACAGAGATTCACCTTGCTCTAATGGAAAAGTCGAAGGGGGTATGGGAGAAGATATGGTAGAGAGCAGATTGGAGGAAGGGATATCTTGTGGGACTGCTATTCTGGGATGATGGGTAGGGGAAAAACGGGGAAAAAATTGTAACTCAAAATCTGGTGCAGGGGGGCGGAGCCAAGATGGTGGAGTAGAAACAGCTCATCCAAGCCACTCTGCCCCCACATTCCCCCCAAACGATGTAAAAGGGGACTCTGAACAACTTCTGGAGCCCCAGCACCCACAGAACGACACAGAGAAGCTAAACTCCCGCTGAGGACAGCCCAGCAGCCCTGCAGGAAGGACCAGCGCAATGGTCTGGGACCTGGAAGAGTGCAGCGCACATAGCGCAGGAGCCTAGCCGAGCGAAGCCCAGGTCCGCATCAGCCAAGGTTTTAGCCCCAGGGCGGCAGGGCCAGCAGCCCGCTGGAGGAACCCCAGAACACCAGGAGCTGTGGCGACTCCAGAATTATCAACATAGACTTGCCTGGGACAAAGTAAGAGGTTAGTGTCCTATGGACTTTGGGACTGGTATTAGGGAATGCGTCGGCTCCCTCCCCTGGGGGCTAGAAGCCACTGAGGACAAACACCATTTTGTAGTTTTCAGAGGCAGCTCCCGCTCCCAGCCTGCAAATTTGTAGGGAGATCCAGCGATCAGTCTTGGGGGTAATCGCTCTTGCTTTAACCTCCCTGGATCTGGATTGTGATCTAGGGTGGAAGTCGTGGGTGGGTTTACAGCTTGCCAGAAACGGAAGTTGCCCCCCACACGTTTGGGAGGAAAATTCCTCTATCTGGCCTTAAAGCCATAGTGTGGCAACAAGCCCAAAAGTCAAGTAATCAAGTGGCAACATGCCAAGGCAAAGGAAACAGAAAATGCAACCCTAGACTCCTATTTTGGGGGCATAGAGCGGGAAAAGGACTGTGAGGTCAGAAGTCCTGCTCCAAAAGCCCCAGGGGAAAACATGAGCGGGTTGCAGGCCATAGAGGACATTAAGAAGGACTTTAACAATCAAATAAGAGAAGTGGAGGAAAAATTGGAAAGAGAAATGAGAAGGATGCAGGAAAAGTATGAAATGAGGGTCAACAGCCTGACTGAGAAAACAACACCTTAAAAAATAGACTAGCTCAAATGGCAAAGGAGGCCCAAAAGGGCAATGAGGAGAAGAATGCCTTAAAAAGTCGAATTTGCCAGATGGAAAAAGAATCTCAAAAGTTCACTGAGGAGTTCATTCCTTCAGAGTTAGACTGGAGCAAATGGAAGCTAATGACTTTATGAGAAATCAAGATGCTGTTAAGCAGATCCAAACAAATGAAAGATTAGAAGGCAATGTGAAATATCTCATGGAAAAAACCACTGACCTGGAAAATAGATCCAGGAGAGACAATTTAAAAATTATTGGGCTACCTGAAAGCCATGATCAAGGAAAGAACCTAGAAATCACCCTTCAAGAAATTCTCAAGGAAAACTGCCCCGATGTTTTAGATCCAGAGGGCAAAATAGAGGTTGAAAGAATCCACCAATCACCTCCTGAAAAAGATCCCAAAAAGAAAACTCCCAGGAATATTATAACCAGGTTCCAGAATCCCCAGATCAAGGAGAAAATACTTCAAGCAGCCAGGAAGAAACAATTTCAATATTGTGGAAACACAATCCGAATAGCCCAGGACCTGGTGGCTTCTACACTGAGGGATCGAAGGGCATGGAATATGATATTCCAGGGGGCAAAAGAACTGGGAATGAACCCACGGGTCACCTACCCAGCAAAACTGAGTATTTTGTTTCAGGGGAAAATATGGTCATTCAGTGGAATAGAGGACTTTCAAGCATTCTTGAGGAAAAAGCCAGAATTGAATAGAAAATTTGACATCCAGACACAAGAAGGAAGAGATGCCTGAGAAGGTAATCAGGGAAAAGAAATCAAAGGAACTTATCAAAGTTGAACTATTTACATTCCTATATGGAAAAGCAATAACTGTGACTGATGATATCTTTCTCAATATGAAAATAATGGAAGAAGGGTGTGTGGTCATATGGATACATATGTGAATGTGTGTGTATATGATTACAGTTATATATGGATAGAGGGCATAGGTTGAATTTGTTGGGAAGGGAGAATACTCAAGGGATGAAATTATGAGGTGAGAGAGGAAAGTGGCAAGAGGAGATGGGGAGAGACAGGGTAGTGTAAACTATCCCATGCAGAAAAAGCAAGGGGAAGTGGTTGCAAAAGAGGGGGAGAATAAGGAAGGCTAAAAAGGCAAAACCACATTCAAACTGAATTTGGTTTAGGGAGAAAATGACATACATAATAAATGGGATATCTCAACCTGCAGCAGGATAGGGGGAAGGGGGATGAGAGGAGGGATGATGGATGGGAGGGCATCCTTGGGGTGAGGGGAGGTTGGAAGTACCCACTATAGAAGAGGGACAGGATCATGTAGGGAATGGACCAGGTGGGGAGTGGGATGAGTGGGAGGGAATTATAAGCAGCCTTGTACAATATATCTACTATGATAATGTTTTGCATAGCTAGACATGTACAATATATACTGAATTACTTATCTCCCAAGAGGGAATGGGTGACAAGGGAGGAAGGAAATGGATCTGAAATTTGAGGTCGTAACATTCAATGTTTCAAATATATATATATATATATATATAAATACTATTATTAATACTCTTTTGCTTGTAATAGGGAGATAAGATGTGCAGGCATTGGGATGCAAAGACTCACCTTCTTCTAATGGAAAAGTCGATGGGGGTATGGGAGAAGGTATGGGAGAGAGCAGATTGGAGGAAGCGATATCTTGTGGGATTACTGTTCTGGGAGGTTGGGTAGGGGAATAAGGGGGGGAAAATGATTGTATCTCAAAATCTGGCGGAAATGAATGATGTAAAACAGAAGTTAATAAAGCATTTGTTTAAAAAAACTAAAATAAAAATAAAAATCTGGTGCAAATGAATGATGTAAACCAGAAGTTAATAAAGCATTTGTTTAATTAAAAAAAAGAAATACAAATGGATATAGATAGATATTTGGAGATGGATATAGATATAGATATGAATATTGATACAAAGATTAATGTAGGTATTGATATATAGACAGAGAGATGAGTATAGGTAGAGAGGTGAATATGGAGAAATATATGTATATATAGATAGATAGATAGATAGATAGATAGATAGATAGATATAGATATAGATATAGATATAGATATATGGATATGGATGTAAATACAGATGCAAAGATGCATATACTTAGATATAGATATAGATGTGTGTTTAGATATAGATATAGGTAGGGATATGGACAGATGTGTATATTGACATCAATACAGGATTAGACGGAGATATAGACTTAGCTATAACTGTAGATATAGATGGGTAACAGGAACTGTCTTTCATCTTTCCTTGTGTCCTCAATGCTTAGCACACGGCCTGGCACAAAGTAGATCCCTGACAAACGTTTATTACTGACTGACTCCTGACCTTCCTCTGCATCTTGGATACTCTGAGTATTGGAGGGAACTTCCTAACACAGAAACCCTCATCTCTGCTTTTTTCCTCTTTTATACTTCTCTCTCACTTCTCACTTCTATCTTTCTCCTCTGTCCACACCCTCCTTCTTTATTTCTCCCACCATTTTTGCCTTCTTCTTCCATTTTTCTCACATTTCCATTCCTCAACCCTTCCCTATTCCTTCTTTTTACATTTAGCAGCTATTATTATACCCTGTCCCAAGAAGAAGGTAAGTTCTTGAAAGCAACAATTATTGATTTTTCTCACTGTATAAGATGTTCTAGGATCACATATGTCAGTGGGAGTGAATTGATGAATAGCTGAAGGGGCAGGCAGGGATAGATGTTGCCATGGTAACCATGACCCAGGGTTTACATACCTGAGGCTGATGTGATAGGCTTGATGTAGTCTGGGTGACAGATGAAAAGAATTGCAAGGCTAGGTCCACCCCACAATAGAAAGATCTCCCTGAAAGTGGTCACATATTTAATAACATTCTTTAGGCCTTCCTCATTGGGTGTGATCTGTAAATAAAGCAAAATAAAGAGTTAAGGGAATTAAATTAAGGAAATGCTAAACCTCTCATGGTCAGGTAAAAAGTGAAGATTCCCAAAGGGGTACAAATGTATGGGCTTTTCTGAAGGACATCTCCCTCATGCAACCAGCATGACAGGGTGTATGGCATTATAGAAACAGTCCAAGGCTGGTACAGAGTCTCAGAATTGTAGGGACTCCAGATGCCATCTGATCTAACACACACACCCAAATAAGAATCTATTGGACAACATCTTCAACAAGTAGCCCTTGTGTTTCTTCTTGGACACTTCCAGTGAGGGGGAAGCTTCTACTTTCTCATGAGAGCTAATCCTATTTTCAAATGGCCATTATTGTTTGGAAGCTTTTCTGAACTTTAAGCCTAAATAAGTCTCTTTCTGCTTTCCGTCCATTATAGATAGTTCTTCCCACTGTGGTAAAGTGGGACAATTCTAATTTCTCTTTTATGATTTTATTCAATAATTGAAGACAATTAACTCCTAATATAAAAAGTATCTTTGCATCCAGTTCCTCAGATAAGCATATGATATGCAAGATTTATAAAGAACTGACACAAATATGTAAGAATAAGAGCCATTCCCTCTGTAAACAAGTGGTCAAAAGATACTAACCTTTTTAGAAAAAATGAAGTTGATCAAGAAGTGTATGATAAACTTTCTAAAATCACTAATAAGAGGAATGCAAGTATAAAACTGGTATTTCACTTAAGAACATGGAAAAGATGACAACAAATACATTCAGTGCTGTGTGAAGACAGGCACAATGATACACTGTTGACAGAATTGTGAATTGATTCAGTCATTCTAAACAGGTTATAATTATCTAAGAAAATACCTCGTGGTACATACCCTTTGACCTAGTTATCCTGGTATAGACCAAGAAATAGAGATAGAGAGGTGAGGGGGGAGGGATAGAGGGAGAAACAAGGAAGAAAAGGAGGAGGGATGGAAGGAGAAAGGAGGGAAGGGAAGAAACAAAAAGTGAAGGAAGGAAGGAAGGAGGCAGAGAGGAAGGAAGAAAAGAAAGAAGAAATCAAGGAAGAAAGGAAGAAAGGAAGGGAGGAAGGCCCTATATGTGTGCAATCCTATTCCAGATACAATGGAGGTTACACAGAGCGTGTGCAAAGATTCCCTTTTGACTTCTAACTGTCCACAAGTGTGTGACTCAGTGTTGCAGAGGATTGACATTGGCCAAAGATCCAGAAGAACCTACAGAATCATGGATCTTGAAAAGGACAATGACACTGCCTCTCTTTGTCTGTCTTCCTGTGATCCTTGAGCTAGTATCATGCATCTCTGGGACTTCCTGTGAAGAGGGTAAGTGGAATTGTGTCTCATTCTTTTTCTACCCCTTGGCCACCATGGAACCACAGCTCATGGCAGCTAAAGTTCATGTCCTGCCCAGTCACCTTCATTTGGAAGTCTCATTTTACATTACCCTGTGGGGGAAGGTGGAGACTCTGGGCAAGCATGAGCTTGCACTTTGGAGCCACCTCTTTTGTATTTGTGCCCTAGTGGCTCTTATGGTCTTAGGTGAATAAGTATCAATACCCAAATGAATGTGCCCTATTCTATCCTAAGAAACTACCTGTGAGTCCCAGAGGTTTGGAAGGTCTGAGTCACTTGGTCAGAGTCAATTGGTGACTTGGAATTGGGTGGAGAGAGGAGAAAGGAAAGGGGAATCCCCAACAAGCACTCCAGTGTCTTTTTTGGGGAGAAGGTCACTATGAGGAAGATGAATCTGAATCACTGGCCCACCTTTCTTTTCACTTTCTATGTGTCTTTCCCCATCATTAAGGGAAAGAAAATCCTTGAAATCTGCTAGACACTGGAGAGGAAAAGAGGAGCTAGAACATTACAGCCTATAGTGTCCAACAAGGTCCCACGAGGCTAGAACCAAAGATTAAAAGTAGGTGGTTCCAATGGAATGGAGGAGTGGCCGTATCCCTGAAATGCAAGAGAATAAAGCCATGATGCCCTTCCAGGGCCAAGAAGCCTCCCTAGCACCTAATTCCAGCAAAACACCAACATTCAGACAGAGGGTGAGGAAAGTGGCATCCAGAGTCTCTTGAAAAGAGTTAGCCGCTGCGGAGGAAGCAATAAAGTTCTATAGTGGGTCCTGTTTCCATTTAATCTGAAACTTAGACACCAAGGACCTCTTGAGATGTGCAGCAACTAACACCATTCCACCCAACTTGGGGCTGCTGAAATGGACACTGAGGATCTCTGAGAGTCCATACCTTGGAGCTGAGAAAAAAGACACAAAGGTCCAGACTCTAACATAACATCAAAGCCCATCATCCAGGCTGGGTCAGGTTAAACCAAAAGAAAGTCACTCAATAAACTTTTCCTAAGTACCTACTCTGTTCCAAATACTCTGCCAAGAACTAGTGCTACAAAGAAAGATAAAAGGCAGTACCAGCTCTTGAGGAGCCCACAATTTAATGGGGGAGACACCGTGCAAACAGCCATACAGTGAGATGCTATGCACAGGATAAATAAAACATAATCAACAAAAGAAAGGCACTAGAACTAAGAGGGATTTGTAAGATCTTCCTGTAGAAGGTGGGATTTTAGCTGAGACTTGAAAAACAGGGACCTCCCAGCATCAGTGACGGTGCCAAGAAATATAAAGTCTCTCAATGTTTTCTTCCTAGTCTTCACTGTTGCTTCTTACATTTGAAGCTCTCAAGTAAAACCAAAAGGTACTGATCCAAGTCTCTGGAAATTATCTTTTCAGTTATGTCTTAGCTGCTGTTTAACAATGATCTTTGCTATTAAAGAACAGCCCATACTAAAATGAGATGCCCTCTATCACAGAGGAGGGACAAGTGGAGCTACATCACACCAGGTAAACAAGGGGAAAGACAAACACACTACTCCAAGAATTATATAAGAAAAGACAGAGAGGGGAAATTTTGCAAACAGTACAGTGACAACCTTCCTGATTCCCAGAGGCTTATTTATGTCTATCTTTCTCTGCAAATTTCCTCAGTGTCCACATTTGCAATACGTTTATTTACAGGAAATAACAACAATTCTAGGTATTGCAGTGAATAAGAGCCCTGGACTGACTTCAAATCCCATTTCAGACATTTATGTAATATATGACCCCAGGAAAGTCCCTTAACCTTGCCCAGGCTTTGTTTCCTCATCTGCAAACTGGAGATTATGCCAACACCTACTTCACAGAGCTGTTGTGAGAATACAATAGGGTAATATATGTACAGCAATTTGTATACCTTTAAAGTACTCTATAAGTGCTAGATGTTATTATTTCTATTAATCAGAAAGTCAAGATTTCAAAAGATCATAGATTAGAATGTTGGGCTGAATCTAATAATATATTTAATTGAAATAAATCCTATGATTTCTGGTCATAGATCTGGAACTCGATGGGACCTTAAGAGAAATATGGAGGAAATATGCAATTATTTGTTGTTGTTCAGTCATTTCATGTATGTCCAACACTTTTTGAACCCATTTGGAGTTTTCTAGCCAAAGATGATAGAATGGTTTTCTATTTCCTTCTGCAGTTCATTTTAGAGAACTCAGGGGAAATATTTTTCCCATGACAGCTGGATGACCATAGGTTGGATATACCGTGAAGAATTCTTTTTCAAGAAAATTATAAATGTTGGAGGGGATGTGGGAAAATTTGGACACTGATGTACTCTTGGTGAAGTATTGAACTGACCCAACCATATTGGAGAACAATTTGGAGCTATGTCCAAAGAGCTATAAAATATGTATAGCCTTTAACCCAGCAATGTCACTAAGTCTGTATCCTAGAGAGATTAAAAAAGGGAAAGAATCTTTTTGTAAAAAATGTTTTATAGCAATTCTTTTTTTGATGGCTAAGAATTGGAAATTGAGGCGATGCTCATCATTTGGGGAATGGTTGAACAAATCCTAGTTTATTATCCTAATGGAATACTACTGTTCTACAAGAAATGATGAGCAGGATGATTTCAGAAAACCTGGAAAGACTTAGATGAATTGATGCAAAGTGAAGTGAGCAGGACTGGGAGAACATTGTACTCAGGCAGAGCAATATTGCATGATGGTCAACTGGGATTGACTTAAATTTTCTCAGCAATACAAGATCTAAGACAATTCCAAAGGACTCATGATGGAAAATGCTATCCCACTCTAGAGAAGAACTGATAGTCTGAAAGCATATTGAATCCTACTATTTTTCACTTTCTTTATTTTTTCATGTATTTTGGTCTCTATTATTATTCATAACATGATTAATATGGAAATATATTTTGCATGACTGCGCTTGTATGACCTCTATCAAATAGTTTATCATCTCAGGGAAGGGGTAGTGGAAGAAGCGAGGGAAAGAATTTGGGATTCAAAAATTTTTTAAAAGAATGCTAAAAATTGTTCTTACATGCAATTGGGGGAAAATGGATTTTTTTTAAGAGTTCTTTTTTAAGGTGGAGCCAAGATAGTGGAGTAAAAAACAGGATCTTCATGTGGCTCCAGCTCCAACCACCTCCAGTACATGTTAAAAAAAGGCTCTAAACAAATTTTAGAGCAACAGAACCCACAAAGTGACAGAGAGAAATAAATCTCCTGCTGAAGACAGCCTGGCAGGCTGACAAAAAGGGCCTATCACACTGGACTGAGAGCTGAGCTCAGTCCTACATGAAGCACACGGTTCTGGCCATGAGGTGACCACAACCAGAAACAACCACAGCAGACTTCAGGAGAGCGTATCACCAGCTGCTGTGCTGGTTTCCAGATTTCTCAAACCATCAACGCCAAAGAGAAAGTAAAAGGTCAGTCGGGAATTCTGTTGGAAGAGGGGCAAGTAAGGGTGGTGGATCCCCTGCCCCTATGCTGAGAGGTGGCATAGGTATGGTGGAAGCTGCTGTCATGTGTATGCTTTCAGAACTCCTGGCCTGCAAATTGTAGCAGGAACAAGGGACATTCAGAGGGTAATTGCTCTTGTTTTGACCTGCTTGGATCTGGATCATGGTCTTGAGTGGTGGTCCTAGGGTGTCTGGCCAGTGTTCCAGAACTTGTGAGGGCTGCAGAGAGGGTGCCCTCCTAATAGCTCTGGTAGTTGCAAAAACTCCAGCAATTTGGGACAAAGCTCTCTACATTCTGAAAGCAGAGTTCTACCTGGCAAAGAGCTCAATAGTCAAGTAATTGATTAGCAACATGAGCAAAGGATGCAAAGCAAACACAGCAATCTGACTTTACACTCCTATTTTGGGGATAAAAAGGATCAAAGCATGGAACAGGAAGAAGACAGCAAAGTCAGAACTCCTATACCAAAAGCTTCAAAGAAAAATATGACCTGCTTACAGGCTGTAGAGGAGCTTAAGAAGTATTTAGAAAACCAAACAAGAGAAGTGGAGGAAAAATTGGGAAGAGAAATGAGAACGATGCAAGAAATTTATGAAATAAGAGCCAACAACCTGACTGAGGAAAATAATACCTTAAAAATAGACTAAGTCAAATGGGAAGAGAGACTCAAAAAGCCAATAAGGAGAAGAATGCCTTAAAAAGCTGAATTTGCCAGATGGAAAAACAATTTCAAAAGCTCACTGAAGAGAATCATTCCTTCAGAATTATATTGGAACAAATGGAAGCTAGTGACTTTATGAGAAATCAAGATGCTGTTAAACAGATCCAAACAAATGAAAAAATAGAAGGCAATGTGAAATATCTCATTGGAAAAACCACTGACCTGGAAAATAGAACAGGAGAAATAATTTAAAAATGATTGGACTGCTTAAAAGCCATGATCAAAAAAAGAACCTAGAAATCATCCTTCAAGAAATTTTCAAGGAAAATTGCCCTGATATTTTGGAACCAGAGGGCAAAATAGAGGTTGAAGGAATCCACAATGGCTTGGAATATGATATTCAGGAGGTCAAAGGAGCTGGGATTAAAACCAAGAATCACCTATCCAGCAGAACTGAGTACAATATTTCAGGGGAGAATATGGATATTCAATGAAATAGAGGACTTTCAAGCATTCTTGATGAAGAAACCAGAGCTGAACAGAAAATTTGACTTTCAAACATAAGAATCAAATGAAGCATAAACAGGTAAACAGTAAAAAGAAATCATAAGGAATTTATTAAAGTTGCACTATTTTGTAGAAGAGACAGAAATGGCACTATTTTTAAAAAGATGATAAAAGCAACAGGGCTATCAGAAAAGATGATGAGACAGGTAAGTGATGGAGTGGATAAAGTTTTAGACTTGCAGTCAGCAAGACCTGAATTCAAATCCAGCCTCAAACACTTAGCAACTGTTGAACCCTAGGCAAATAATTTCTGTTTGCCTTAATTTCCTCATCTGTAAAATTGGGATGATATCAGCACCTACATCTGAATTCTTGTTAAGCTCAAGAGATAAAATTTATAAAGTGCTTTGAAAATCTCTAAGTGCTATGTAAATTATAGTTACTATAATTATTACTATTAAAATGCCCACACACACATATAAACATGAACCTAAATCTATTCAGGGCTAGTGTTAGTTTATTCACTGGCAGTATCTGAACAGACCATGAAAACAAAGGCAGAAAACAAAGGATAAATACAAAAGAAGGCTACAGTCTGTAAGAGTAGTATCAGGAACCCAAGTTCAGAATAAGCTGAGAATCTAGCTGGCAGTAAATGCTAACAATATAAGAATTGTTATAGTTATCTAGGGAAGAAAGGGAAGACTAAAGAAGGAATAGCTAGTAGTAGTAGTGGGAGTGGCAGTAATAGTAGTCATAGTCGTAGTAGTAGTAGTAGTAGTAGTAGTAGTCCAGTAAGCCTTTATATAGTGCCAACTAAGTACCAGATACTGCGGTAAGTAGTATTACAAATATCATCTTATCTGATCCTCACAACAACCCTGGGATGTGGGTAATATTATTATCCCCATTTTAAAGTTGAGGAAACTGAGGCAAACAGAGGTTAAATGACTTGTCCAAGGTTACACAGCCAGTAAGGGTATGAGGGAGGAATTGAAGCCAGGTCTTCCTGATTTCCAGCAAAGTCCTCTAGCCACTGCATGGCCTGCCTGCCCACGATAGGACTGCTGCTCAGCAATCATGGTAACAAGGGGCAGTGATAACAGATGACAGCAAGAAGGTCTAACTACTCACCTTTATTTCGTGTCTGTTTTTTCTTATTAGAAGAATGAGCATTAGATGATAAAAGACAGAAAAAATAGCTAACAGGAAGAGTTGGACCCCAGGATAAGAAGGGAAATGCCAGGAGAATACATAATGCTAAGTCATCATCTAGCAAGATCAGATGAGCTGCAGCTCCCAGACTTGAAAGAATTAGAGGGGATTGCTAAACCATTGTTGTGAAGATCATGGAGGTGAGAGAAGTGCCCATGACTGAAGAACAAAAAATTACAACTATAATAATGCCAACAATAATAATAGCTAATATTTATAGATTAAAGTTTGCAAAATAGTTTACATATTTATATAATTTGTTACAACAACCATTTGTGGTAGGTGCTATTATTCCTTTTTTGCATATGCAGAAACTAATGTTTAGAGAGGTTCATTACTTGTACAGTATCAAAGAAATTAAGTCAGGAGACAGGATTCAGAACATCCTGATCCTCTTCATCACACAGTAGCCAGCTGCACCTATAGAATTTGGTAGTTTGACCCAACTGTGTACTGGCTGAAGCAGCTGTGTACTGGGTCATACCTATCATACATATCCTAGATTCAGTCATCTGTATTCTCCCTAGTTCATTATATACATCCTGAATCCCTCATTAGCTTGGGATATACATAATACTCCCAATATTCATCTGGTCAAACATGACATTGATGGGTTGCAGCTTGGTCAGCCCTGACCATTAACTGACTTAATGATGTTTCAAGCCTAAGAGGACACCTCCAGGCAGCCCCCCTTGGGCTATTTCCCAGGGAATTCTGGGCAATATGCCTCCATAGTAGATGTTAAAAGCACATGTTCCTTCAAGAACTGACCACTCCTTAACCACTCCCTAATCCCTCCCTGACTCACCCACTTAGCTTATTTGGTACTGGTTATACTATAGAATATCCTATAAAAAACTTTAACTATACCTTTTTAAGTTTACAAGATCCCTAAGAACTCTTGCCTACTTGTATAGTGTAACAATAAATCTTTGTCACCTTGACTTGGAGAATGCTTGAATCCATGAATTCATTCCAGACTGCTTTCCTGGGACTCTGGTTATTGGGGCTCCTAGCCTCCCTGAACTCCCTGATCACTTGATGCTGCATCATCCCCCAGTCATCCCAGGCCTTCTTCTCATTCATAAGCTCAGACCCTCTACCCACTAAAGCCCACAGACTCTCTATCCTCTAAGCCCCATAACCCTAGATGTCCCCACTCACCAGTCCTACATGGCCCTTAAACCAGCTCTGTAAGGGGGGTGCAGGGAAGCATCGAAGCCGGCGGCTCTTGATAAAGAGTTGGTGAAGGAAGGTCAGGCCTTTTCCCAGGATCCAGGTGCTAAATGTCAGGACGATCAGGATCAAAGCTGAAGAAACTCTCAGCTCCAGTCCTGGCAGGTCCAGCTGGTGAGACAGCCACTCAGAACCAGGCAGCATCCTGTAGTGGGAGAAATAGGGTAAAGCAGAAGGGAAGGAGGAATAATTGTGAGACACCAGGTGAGAGGCACAGTGGAAGGCACAGGGCAGAGAAATATAGGGAAATGTGGGGAAAGAGGCAGAAGGGAAAAGGGAGCACACATGGAGGCAGGGAGAAAAGGGACATGAAGGAATGAGGAAACCCAGAGTCTGTGTGCTGTGATGGTCCCTTACCCTCTCTGGGCCTCCTTGTCCTTCAAAGAACCACACTGGAGCAAGCATTCTTCTCCCATATTCTTGGAGGCCAAAATGATATAAAGAGTGGGAAGGGATTGTCTTGAGTCCCCAGGAGCACTGACAGAGGAATTTGCCCCGGATTTTAGGTTCCTCTCAGTCCCTTCCAGGCTCCCCTTCTTAGGGCTGGGACTCAAAGTCCTTTGTGAGCAGCTATAACAATGGGGCTGGCTCATGTTACCTCCCTACACTCCCTTCTCTGGAGGTTGGACCTCTTCCTGGCCTGATTCCTAATCCCAGAACCCCAAGTTTCTGAAGGGAAAAAAGGGTGTATCTCTCCTTGAGCAAGGAATCCCTCTCCATCCCCTTTGCTAGCTAAGTAGCTGGATGGTGCAATGGACAGAACACTGGGCCGAGAATCAGGAAGACCTGAGTTCAAATCCAACCTAACTTCCTAGCTGGGTGACCCTGGGCATGTCACTTAACCAAGTTACTCACCCTCTGTTTACCTCAGTTTCCTTAACTGTAAAGTGGGGATAGTAATAGCACTTATTTCCAAGAGGTATCATGAGACTCAAATGAGATAAAATGCATAGAGCACTTAATACAGTGCCTGGCACATAGCAGGGACCTGAATGCTTGTTCCTTTCTGTCCCACCACACCCCTCCCTTCCCACCTTCCAATGTTGTCAAAGAAAATCCCTCCTCACAAAAAAAGCATCTTGGAAATCCTCTTCCCAGAAAATCCTGCCTTCCCCAGCCCTTTTCTGGCTTCAATCCTGCACACTCAACATCAGCCATGCTCAGACACATCTTCTCTGCATTCCCCCTCCTACCTGGCTGCTTTCAGGACCAGCCTCCTCCCTAGTGGAAGAAAAGGTAGGCCCAGCATAGCTCATGCTTTATGGGACAGGTTCATCTATGCTCCACAAAGTGTCATCCCCTCTCCCAAGAACAAATAAGGGAAAAAGAAAGTCTGTTTCAATCATGGGGCAGCTAGGTTGCACAGTGAATAGAGCACTGGTCCTGGAGTTAGGAGGACCTGAGTTCAAATCCAGTCTCAGACACTTAATACTTACTAACCATGTGACCTTGGGCAAGTCATTTAACCCAAATTGCCCTCCAAAAAGCAAAAAGAAAGAAAAGAAAATGTATGTAACATGATCGGTAAACTTTAACAGTTATGTCAGGATCAGTTGTTACTACAAGGGTTAGCTCTTAATCTTGGCACCCAGAAAAGATGAGGAATAATTTATATATGTGTAAGTCTTAAAGAGTCTTCTTATTCCCCCCAAGGTCACTGAATACCAAAGCTAGAGGGACATCAATGGCCTCAAAGTCTAAATCATACCTAAAGACGATTGACTCTATCCATCTTTAAGGTCTCTGCTGAAGGGGAACATCCCTCCATTCTTTCACATGAAATATTGGGCACTGGTAAGGAGGAAGGTCTAACTAAAGCTAGGCTGAAAGAGGGGGAGAAGAGGAGATGTGTCCCTCAGGATGCAGAGTTTCAAAAAGTTAGCCACTGGAATAATAGCATGGAAGCCAATGGAAGGGATGGTTACTGTCTTGTTATCAGTATGAGACAGAGTTATGAATTGAGTAAAGACAAGAAAAGAATTTTCGACCTGCCAGAAATATCAAATGGTCAAGCGTCAAAGGGACAGGGCTGTTCTTGAGATGGATATACCTGCCTTCCCAGTGGTAAACGTGGAGTTTCTGACTTGAGTGGCGGAAACTCAGGCCTTTTGAGGGCACTTGTGGAGGATTGTAAGTATAGTGGGTGGCTGCTCTAGGTGCTTTCTTTATTAGCTCACTTCTCCAGAAACTACCCATGCAACTAGGTTGGGGCTCCCCAGAAGGAACAACAATTGTACCTCCTCTCAGGGTGATTCGGTTCCCAAAAGTCTACTTCCCATTAACAAACTGACCAGGAGACTCAATTAACCCCATCACAAAGGCATTTACTCATGGAAAGCAAGAAGAATCATTGTCTAACATTCCACTCATAAACCAAAGGCACAGTCGCCATGCACACAGGGAGTGCCAATGGGGAGAGTGGCACACAAGTAAAGTATCATGATAATGAGGCATGTGTGGGGAATACTTGTGGCCCAAAGAATGCACAACTCTTGAAGTACAGTCCTCACTGTCTTTTCTCTTTCTCTGGACCTACCTTACAGTGTTCACCCAACAAGGTATCTATGTTGGATAGCTGTCCTGGGTTGGATTACTCTGCTGCTGTACTGTTGTTGTTTAGTCGTTTTTAGTCATGTCCTACACTTTGTGATCTCTTATGGAGTTTTCCTGGCAAAGATAGTGTAATAGTTTGCCATTTCCTTCTCCAGCTCATTTTACAGATGAGGAAACTGAGGCAAAGAGTGAGTCATAACTTGCCCAGGGTCACACAGCTAGGAAGTGTCTGAAGCTGATTTGAACTCAGGTCTTCTTGACTCCAGGCCCAGCTCTCTATTGCCTCCACCACCTAGATGCTGCTGGACCTGGAGTGAGGGTGACTCAGCTTTCTGACTTCAAGCCAATGTACATGTATCCAATAATCATAAAACAGTTCTGGGGCTCAGGGTTCCCCCATTACTAGCCCCAAAGTTCTTTTGTTTATATGCTAAGTAACTTGGGAATAAGGCACTGAGGCCAATCTTTGTCCAGGGGAAGTACATCGTTTCTGTAGGCTGTTTTCCAAATATTTCTTGTATACAAGACTCATACTTGTCCTTGCTTTTGTCCCTTTAGATAAAAGCCAGCAGGAGACACACCTTTACAAAAGCAACAAAATGAAGGACCAGATCCTGAAGCTGAAAACCCTGGCCAGGAAATTTAGGAAAGGCTACAAAGCACAATTAGCAGATCCCACGCAACACAACATTCTCAGGTTCCTCCCTGAGCTGTCAGTAGCACTGCCAGGTCCTGAGAAGCTGGATTTTCAGAGATTATCCAGTAGAATCACCTGATCCACAGTTGCTTCATGACATGACAAATAATAGTTAATCTTTACACATAGTACCCTAAGGTTTGCAGAGTGCATCACAAATGTTATCTCATTTTATTCTCACAACAAACCTGGGAGTAGGCTACTCTTATTATTCCAATTTTACAGATGAGGCAATTGAGTCACAAAGAAGCTGACTTGCCCAGGATCACAGAGTTACTGAGAATCTGAAGTCAAATTTGAACCCAGGTCTTTCTAACTCCATTTCAGCACCCCATACAGTGTGTCACCAAGCTGCCCCTAGAACAACAGAATAAAGGCCATAAGCAGAGAACTACACAAACTGTTGATCTCCTGGACCACGGATCATTCTTGAAAGACCTGCTAGGCAATGGAATCTTTTTCAGCTTCATGATCTGAGTAAAAATTCTACTCCCTAGAAGGTCTCAGGTCTTTCAGGTACTTCTTACAACAGCATTTTTATGGAACACTGAGCCTTGAACAAAAAAAAAAAAACTAAGATGAATAAGAAGAGTGTACCCTAAGTTCAGGATGCCCAAGATTGCCTTGCTCATTGATAAATCATCCTAGAAATGGGAAGGTGCCCTAGGCAACTAGAACTATAGTGTACACCACAGACGAAGAAAAAGCTTCATGAATGTGGACATAGGAGCTGTTGCCCTTCAAATTTGGACAAATTTAATTGCGGGGGGGGGGAAGCCCCAAATATGGGTGAAAACCAACTTCTGAGAAAATCAACTTCCCCAGATATTGGGAAAAACCAACTTCTGAGAAAGAAGTTCCTCAGAGAAAAAGTACTGGCAGAGAAACTCAGACAGTTTTGAGAGGACCTGAGAGAAAACCGCCCCTCAGAGAAAAAGTATTTATTAGAGGCAAATATGGCCTAAGTCCCTTGTGTCCCAGAAGTTATTTCATACACAACTACTATGAAAATCTCAAAGATATGTAGGAAATCTTGATACCTAGAATGTTACGGTAAATGTAGAACAATTGGATATTGACTGTCATATCTTGCAGAAATGTGCATTCTAGGGGCGGCTAGGTGGCGCAGTGAATAGAGCGCCGGCCCTGGAATCAGAAGGACCTGAGTTCGGAGCCGGCCTCCGACATTTAATCCGCACAAACAAAAACCTAGCCGTGTAACCTTGGGCAAGTTACTTAACCCCAATTGCCCTTAGGGGCGGCGAGGTGGCGCAGTGAGTAAGAGCGCTGGCTTGGAGTTTGGATGACCCGAGATCAGATCCGGCCTCAGAAAATGAGCACCCACGAATAAATCAAATGACTAGCCGTGTAACCTTGAGCAAGTTACTTAACCCCAATTGCTTTAAAAAAAAAAAAAAGAAATGTGCATTCTAGTTTCTCACCTTAAGACAAAGGTGAATCATTTCACACAAGGAGTCTCTGCTTTGAAGTTTGAGTAAGGTGGGGACCAATAAAGCAGAGCAAGGTTAAAGCAGAGAATAAGGAACTGAGATTGTGTTTTGACACTTGCAGAGAGTCAAGCTCAACTAGGCCCAACTGAGTGGAAGGTTCAAAACAGACTCTGACTCGTCATGTAGCTAAGCCCAGTTGAGTGGAAGGCCCATAGAAAATCAGCTGATCTAAGAGAATAACTTAGGGCCTTCTTTGTCTCTCATGGATATGCCTTTTAAAAAAAGGTTTTGCTTCTCTTACTAAATAAGTGAACAAATTAGAAAAAGAAGAATCCTCTGCTTAAGAGCTGCCTAGAGAAAAAGAGGTTCATATGCCTTTCCTTTTATTGTGACCTCTGGCTTAAGATGGGAAAAACTTAACCAATAAAGCAGATTTGAATAATTGTGTAGATCCCTAGTTTATGGGGATAAACTTTTGCCAAAAGTGTATTATATTTCCTTAGAACCAAGCTAAGTGAATCAGTCAGGAGTAAAGAGGCAATGTTCAACATGTGACTTATGGTATGTACTGTTCCCTAAGGAATCCAAGGCCATCAGGGCCTATACTGAAGACTCATGAGTTGCCCATGGCAAGTGTATTTCCCTACTTATTTGCCTCCTACTAACTTTTTGTAAGTTTGTGCCATTTTTCCAAATGGGCGCCCAGATTTAGTCAGAGCCTACTGTGATATGACTATTCTTACTTTTGCTCTGTTGAATAAATGTTTTGTGATTGAGGTAATAGTATCATCTTGACTGATTTGTTTAAATGATAAGCACACCAGTGGGGGCCCGGGAACTCCTGTTGTCAGTTGTAAGCACATAGCTTCCCCACACAAGGTTTATCTAGAGAACGCTGACAGTAAGCCTCAGTAGTATGGACAATTCATCTCTTGGAATCTTCCAGCCTGCCAGCATGAGTGCAGGTTGGGGTAACAAAATCAGCACAGAGAGCCTAGAATGTAGGGATGCCTACTTGTGTCTATACTACACCAATACCTTGTCCCATAGGACTTGTGTATCAGAAGTCATATTGATTTACATGTAGGAGAAAGATGATGTGTGATTCACAACAAACAGGACCTCTGATTCTGTAAAACACTGCACAAAGACCAGGTCTTTGCTGAGAAAGTGAATCATCAAAGAAAGTGCAACTACAGAAGCCTGAGCCTATCCTCAACAAGAAGTCTGAATAGGAAAGTTAATCAATGAACTTGTTGACCAGATGATAACATAGCTAATTAAGTAAACTTTAAACTGAAAAGGGCAGTGATGGAAAGAGAAAGGCCCACATCTTTCTCCAATTTCTGAAACTGCTGAGAGTATCAAGGACAGCATGAAAGGAATAATGGCAAGAGGGGACAAGGGGAATTTATAGAAGATAAATTGAGAAGGGAGGGAGCCATAAAACCCATGGCCTCAGATAGAATGTGCAAAGTCTGGGCAATAACTAGGGTGAAAAAAGAGATTTTTTGGCAAAAATACAAATTTGATTGAACCTAGATAGGATGAAATTCAGTATGGGAATATGTCTACAGTAAGTTATATGTCAGTCAAAAGGAACAAGTTTGTCTTGTTTTGTTTTTAATAACCTCACCTAAGGGCAGTTAAGTGGTACCATGGATAGAGTGCCAGGCCTGGAGTCGTGAAGAGTCATCTTCCTGAATTCAAATGAATTCAGATCCAGCCTCAGACACTTAGTTGTGCAACCCTGGAAAAGTCACTTCACCCTACTTGCCTTGGTTTCCCCATTTATAAAATGAGCTATAGAAGGAAATGGAAAACCACTCCAGCATCTTTGACAAGAAAGCCCCAAATGGGATCACAATGAGCTGGACACAAGTGAAAAGACTGAACAACAACCGGAACAGAAAAGGAAGCTTCAGTTAAAAACAGCTAGCATGACTTCATCACAAACAGATCACTTTGATCTCACCCACCAGTAAATGAAGAAAACTCAGTAGTTCTAGTCTGATTAGACTTTAAGGTTGTTTTTTTTTTTTACTAATTTGCTATTTTTATTTCTTAACCATCTTTTTAAATAATCCATCCTTTTCACTATCTCTACCCCAAATTGGGGTGGGGAGGGGGGCACAAAAAATAAAGCCTTCAATATATATCTACATAGTCCAGAAAAATAAGTCTTCATATTTGCCAGGTCTGAAAATGTATATCTCTCTGCATTTTAAATTTGTTGCTTCACACTTAAGCCCCTGTAAAGGCCACTTATCCTCTGACTCCCTCAGTTTCCTTCACTGAAAAAATAGAGATAATAGCATCCATCTCCCAGTGTTGTGAGAATCATAGGGGATATTTGTAAGAAGCACTTTCTTAGCACAATAATTAGGACATAGTAAGTGCTATATAAATACTTTCTCCCTTCCCTTTCTCTATCAGAGTAGGTTGATGTATTAGGTATACTGAACTGATTTTTTTTATGATTTATTATCAAAAAAATGCCTTCTAGATAGTGGGATAGATTCAGAAAAGAAAATCATTTTAGTGGATGAATGGAGAGTAGATTGGAATGCAGAGAGCCAATTGAGGTCTGAGGAGATTAAAACATAGGCATAAATTATTCTTTTTAAAAAAATTTGGAGGGGGAAGGCAAGGTAATTGTGGTTAAGTAACTTACCCAAGGTCACACAACTAGTAAGTGTGTCATGTCTGAGGCTGGATTTGAACTCAAGTCATCTTGGCTCCAGTGCTGGTGCTCTATTCAAGGATTATTCTTAAGAGGAAAATGGAAACTGCATAAGATGATCAATGTGACTGCACATCAAGCAAGCCGAATTTTTCAAAAGCTTACTGAGAAAGTGGAGGCAAAAATAAGTATCCAAGGATACCTATGAAAGTATGATGCAAGACTTTCAAAACAGTGCCAGTGGTATATTACTAAAGGTCATATAAAACCAAAGGTGTTGATAGGTTGAGGATAATAAATGGGTGATTTGGGGACTGTGTACAGGTAAAAGGAGGATCAGAGGGGAGATAAAACCACTACTCAGGGAAGAAGGGGGGACAATGATGTATAATGGTGAATGGGATGAAATCTGCAAACCTCATTTTGCTTTTGCTGTCTTTGAACTGAGAAAGAAAGAGCAAAAAATTTGGAGGAGGGAAGGCAAGGCAATTGTGGTTAAGTAAATTACCCAAGGTCACACAACTAGTAAGTGTGTAGTGTCTGAGGCTGGATTTGAACTTAAGTTCAAATGATGATGAGCCAGAAATGGAAATCTGGTGAAAAGGAGACTGAGAGGGACAGAGAGACAGAGAGACTGAGACATAGAGAGAGAGAGACAGAGAGAAAGAGTGTAAAGGACCATTCAACTTCCCTCAATAGATTACAGTGTATAGACTTAAGCAAAACTACCTAGCACATTGAAAGACCTGGGAGATGGAAACACTACTCAGCTCTAGCTACAGTTTGAATGAATGATCTGCAAGAATGGAAGAGGAGTTAAAGGGCCTGACTTCTGAAAGATAAAAGATGGCAAACTCTAGGCGAGTGAATTTGACTTTGATTCATCCTCTCCCTCATTCATCTTTATTCTTTACTTCTCTACTGGTTCTTTTCCTGTTGTTCTCAAACACAACTGCCACCCATCCTTTGAGGGAAAAAAGCAAACTTTAGTAGACCCTACTTACCATTCTCACAAGCTATTGGCCTCTCTCATCTCCCTTTCTTAGCCAAATTCCTTATGTAAGCTGTCTATACTCTCTGCCTCCACTTATTCTGCTCTTACTCTCTTCTAAACTCTCAGTGGATATGGTTTCCAACCATCCAACATCACTCAAGTGAAACCTCTATCTAAAGTTGCCATGATTTCACATTTGTTTTCAAGTGCCCTGATTGCAGCGTTCTGCAAAAGTATACCTTCAAATGTGAAATGTAGAAAGAGTATCTTGACTTTGGCATCATCATCATCATCATCATCATCATCATCATCACCATCATCACCACCACCATCATCATCACCATCATCTTCATTGTAGCTGGCATTTACATAATGCCTTAAGGTATACTTAGCACTTAAATATTCCATATTCTTTTGCCCTCACACCAACCCTGGAGGTAGATGCTCTTATTATACCTATTTCACAGATTAGAAAACTGAGGATGACCAAGATTAAGTGACTTGCCCAGCTTTCAACAGCTAGTTAAATGTCTGAGCCCAGATATGAAGTTGGATCTTCCTGACTCCAGATCCAACAGTCAAGCTACTGTCCCCACCCATCTGCCTCTATAAATTAAACTTGCAAAGTCTGACCTTTAGAACATCAAACATTGAATAAATTACTGAGCTTATCATTTAATCAGTTATTTTTCCTCAAGTGAAGTGAATTATAGTATGGCATAGGTCACTGGTGTACATAAACTCCATCACTTCAGAGGCCTGAAAATGTAGTATGATCAATAGAGAAATACAATTTCTGTTCCTCAACTGGGTTGTCCAGAGAGGAAACAGTCACTTAAGCCACTCTTCCAGTTTTGCTTGTTTTTAACTGTGGAAAAATATGTTCCGCTAAGTTAGGTCCAATCACTTGGATCAGGCACCTTCTGTTTTGCCAAAGAATTTACTCCTGAACAATTTCGGGGGTGGGGTGGGAAAAGTGCCTAGAAGACCACCCAAGTTCCTGAGAGGAGAAAGCTCAGGAAGAGGTGGATGGGAGTGGCAATGACCAAGAAAGAAATCCCAGACGGAGAATGAAAGGTAACCTTGAACTGTGATCAACAGTCCTCCAAAGGACACAGAAGACACACAGTGTGCTGATAAAAGAAAATTCAGAGGGGACACAGAAGACTATCCAGGACCCTGATCAGACAGAAAATTGAAGCACTATGAACCAGGACACTGAAATCTGTCATCCCTCTGAGTGGAGAACAGGGAACTATACCCAGAGAAGGGAATCCAGAGAACAGAGATCAGAATTAAATAACACTGATTGCGTCATCCAAGCACACAGTAGAGGTTTGAGTCTGGCGCAGGTACTAGGTCCTGAATCAAAAACTGAGGCTAGAGTTGTTGTTGTTTTTTTTAATAAACAGAAGATACTGAACACTGGGAAGAAATCTTATGGGTCAAGAACGATCTAAGAAAAAAATCTAGAATGAAAGAATGACTCCACAACTAAAAGCAGAACCCTGAGAAAGAGAATGCCTTGCTAGCAAAGACTACAGGAGTATTTGAAAGAAATAAAGCAAGAGATACATAATGGAATGTAGAGGATGGAAAGAACCCAACTGATTCTGGATGTAGTCTATAATGACCTACAGTCAAATAAAGAAACTTAGAGGCTAAAATTGGACTATTTAGGTTGTAGAAAACAAAGAATCCCACTTGAGTATTTTGATGGTTCCTTTTTACCAAGTCACTCACCAACCCCTTCTTTAGAGGGTGTTTGGAATAGGCTGTACCCTTAAAAGACCTAAAGTGAGCTACTCAGCAGTATCCCCTCATTGAATCTATGGGGCCTATGGTCTTCTATGTTTCTGTCCATCAGGATCAGGCCAAGTGGAACCTTTCATAGACCCCTAAGGTTTGGCCGTATTAAACAATCATCAGACCTCTTGATTCATAAGTTCCTAAAGCAGCCACTCTATACCACCCTTGAAAAAAATTGCTTGCTTGTTATGGGACCCTTCTTGCTACTGAATGATCATACACTTGCCCTCCATACAAAGTTGCCTATTATGAGTTAAGTGATGCAAGATGACTCCTCCAACAAGAAGAGTGAGTCATGGGAGGCTTCCATCTTTCACTGGAAATTGTAATTCGAGACAATGTTTGCCCAGGATTCTCTGGTGTTAGTCCCTTCAGAAATAACATGTACATAGGCTAAGACTTCCAGTCCCAGCTTCACTGCTTTGCCCCCTCCACCAGCCCAATGTGCCTCCACCAGTGAAGACTTAAGTCTTGGAGTGCACCATTTTGCCTGATTCATTGATGGTTCTATCTATTATGAGAGAAGTACACACAAGTGAACCTCAGCTATTGATAGTGTAACAGAGAGATTCTGGCAGGTCCTCCCAATGAGTCAAGATGCAAGCTGCATGGCCAGCATGTGAGAGAGCCTTGAGGGATGGAATGGAAAAGATAAGATTTGTATTTAAACTGGTTTCTGAGTAGTGATTAGGGTTTGGCTGAGTGGTCTTTGCTCTGGAGACAACAGCATTAGACATTAAAAGGCTCTCTTTTTAATATTGGAACCCGTGGGAGAATTATATTGCTCCCTCCCACTGCAATATAGTTGTTTATAGGGCATATCAGTTGCCTCTGTCGAATTAAATGATCCAGTTGATGCCCTTAAGAGAATGGCAGAGATTAAGGACTGACTCCATCATCAATCTAGATGCTGTGCAAGATGCTATGCTATGGTAGGTGTGAGACTATATAATGCCATTAAGTAAGAATGATGCAACAGCTTCTGCTCCACAAAGTTCTTCATGCCAATCTGTGTATATATTCAGAAATTGGTTTTTGCTTAAATACCATTTTTAAAGGATTTTGTTTTTGTCCCTTTTGTTCAGTTGGGGGAAGGTGAAAGAGAAGACAGATTTTGTTTAATTGAGAAAAAATAAAATTTAGAACTCTCAATACCCAGTGCAGAATTGAACTTGGACAAGGCCACTCCTAGATTGACCTAGATTGCAGAGGGCAACAACAAAGGTTTTGGTGTTATCTTCACTTCTTTCCTAATTCCTACTTCTTGTCTGAAACTTGGGGGTCAAGCAATGTGACCTTGATTGCTCAATAAAAAAAAAAAAACGTGTTTGTCTAAAATATATGAAGGGAGTTTAGTCTTTGTCTTCCCCAATGGCCTGCTCAGTAGGAAGAACACTGGAGATTGATCTAGTCCTTTGATAAATCCTTTAACTTCCCCAAAATGAGACCCAAGAAGGGAACATTCTCTGGCCTTCCCTGAGGGGTAAACCTAAAATGGATCAGCAGACTGAGTTACCTGATGTCAAAACAAAGATTTTATTTTTTTAATAGGCTTTCTGCCCTCAGCTTTGGAAAAGAGAGAGAATGCAACTCAGATATACCAAAAGAGTAAACTGAGAAAATAGGACTTTTCACTCAAAAACTAGCTTTTTAGGGGTAGTAAAAAGCCTTAATACCCCACTGTCTGGACAATTCATTAAGCAGCAAGGACTCCTTCAGGATTCCAAAGGAAGGGGCACTGTTCTCACAATTAGGCATGCTCTTTTTTTTCTTTTTACAAATGCTTTATTAAGTTCTGGGTTATATCATTCATTTCCATA
>WOXC01011926.1:0-51791 GCA_011680675.1 Gymnobelideus leadbeateri | reverse complement strand
CTATGATGCTGTAACATACCATAATGTTTCTGATCAACAAATTAAAATACCTTTTTTCAATGTACATGTAAAAATAATTTTTAACATTTATTTTTAATGAGTTCCAGATTTTCTCCCTCCTTTTTTTTCCTGCCCCTCATTGAGAAAGCAGAGAATTTGATATAGGTTATACATGTGCAGTCAAGCAAAACATATTTTCACATTTGTTATGTTGTAAAGGAAAACACAGACCAAAGAAGAAAGAGAGAGAGAGAGATAGAGAGAGAGAGAGAGAGAGAGAGAGAGAGAGAGAGAGAGAGAGAAAGAGAACTAAAAACTAAAAAAGTAAGAACTTTAAATAGGTTGTATATGTACAATGATGTAAAAGATATTTCCTTGTTAGTCATGTTGTGAAAGAAGAAAGAAACCAAAAGAAAAAAAAAACTGAAAAAGATGAAGAAATTGAAAATACTATATACATCAATCTGCATTCACATTCCATAACTCTTTTTCTGGATGTGAATAGCATTTTTGATCATGAGTTCTTTGAACTTATGTTGGATCATTGCATCGCTAAGAAGCCCTAAGTCATTGACATTTGAATATTGCAAAATGTTGTGTTCAGTCTTCCCCTGGTTCTGCTCATTTCATTTTGCATCTGTTCATGTAAGTATTTTCAGGCTTCTCTGAAATTTGCCTTCTTGTCATTTCTTATAAGCACAACAGTATTCCATCAATTGTTGGGCATTCCCTCACTTTTTAATTCTTTGCCACAACAACAACAACAAATCCCCAAAAAACTGCTATAAATATTTCTGGACTTAAAGGTACTTTTCTGTTTTTAATGATCTCTTTGGGATACAAACATAGTGGTACTGCCAGATCAAGGGGTATGCATGGATTTATAGCCTTTCAGCATAGAATTGCTCTCCACAATGTTTCATCAGTTCACAACTATGCCAACAGTGAAGTAGTGTCCCATTCTCCCATATGCTATCCAACATATATCATTTCCCATTTCCATCAAATTGTCCAATCTGATAAGTGTGAAGTGATACCTCAGAATGGTTTAATTTGCATTACTCTAGTCAATACTGATTTGATTTCTGTCTGAAAACTGCCTATTTATATTCTTTGACTATTTATCAATTGGTGAATAATTTGTATTCTCATAAATCAACTTAGTTCTCTATATGTTTGAGAAATGAGGCTTTATCTGAGACATTTGTTGCAAAAATTGCTTCACAGTTTTCTTTTTTCCCTTTTAATCTTGGTTGCATTGGTTTTGTTTGTGAAAAAACTTTTTAATTTAATATAATCAAAATTATCCATTTTACATCTCATAATGCTTAACATATTGTTTGGTCTTAAATTCTTCCCTTACCTGTAGATCTGACAGATAAACTATTTGCTATTCTTGTGATTTGCTTATGATATCACCCTTTATGTTTATATTATATACCAAATTTTACCTTATCTTTGTATATGTTGTAAGATGTTGATCTATGCCAAGTTTCTATCATACTTCTTTCCAATTTTCCTAGAAGGTTATGTCAGATAGTGAATTCTTACCCCAGAAGCAAGGATCTTTGGGTTAATCAAATATTATACCACTTTGGTCCTTTACTTCAAAGGCTTGCATTCATAACCTGTTCCACTGATCCACCAGTCTATAGTTTGGCCAGCAATATATAGTTTTAATGATTGCTGCTTTATAACATGATTTTAAATCTGGGATGACTAGGTCACCTTCCTATATATATATATATATATATATATATATATATATATATATATATATATATATATATATTCATTTTCCTTCATATTTTTTACCTTGTGTTGTTCCTGATGAATTTTGTCATTTTTTTCAAGCTCTATAACATAGCTTTGTTTGTTTGTTGTTGTTGTTGTTTGAGGGGGTGATTAATATAGCATTTAAAAAGTAAGTCAGTTTACACAGAATTGTCATGTTTATTACACTGGCTTGGCTTACCCATGAGCAACTGATATTTTTTCAGTTGTTTAGATCTGACATCATTTGTATAAAAAGGGTTTTGTAATTGTGTTCATATAATTCCTGGGTTTTACTTGGCAGGGAGATTACCCAATAATTTATGTTATCTACAATTATTTTAAAATGAATTATTCCTTCTATCTCTTGCTTCTGAGTTTTGTTGGCAATACATTGAAATGTTAATTATTTATATGGATTTATTTTTTAATTTGCAATTTTGCTAAAGTTAATTATTTCTAGTATTTTTAACTTGATTCTCTATGAATCTCTAATTATGCTATCATATCATTTTCAAAGAGGGATAGTTTTTATCTCCTCATTACCTATTTTAATTTCTTCCATTTCTTTTTTTTCTCTTACTGTTGTAGTCAACATTTCTAGTACAAAATTAGCTAATAGTAGTGAAAATGGACATCATTGCTTCATCACTGATCTTACTGGGAAGGCTTCTAGCTTATCCCCAATAGAGAAAATGCTTGCTGATAATTTGGGATAGATACTTTTTCATATTTTTAAGGAAACCCCATTTATTACTAAACACACCAGTGTTTTTCATAAAAATGGATGGTATATTTTGGCAAAAGTTTTTTCATCATCTATTGAGATAATCATATGATTCTATTTATTTTCTTCTTGATTTGGTCAATTATGCTGATAATTTCCCTAATTTTTAACAAGGAATGCATTCCTTATATAAATTCCTCCTGGTCATAGTATATGACCCTTGTGATATATTCCTATAATTTCTTTGCTGGTCTTTTGTTTACAGTTTTTTGCAATAATATTCATTAGAGATATTGGTTTATAATTTTCTTTCTCTTTTTTGGATCATTCTGATTTAGATATAAACTCCATATTTTGTCTTAAAATGAATTTCATAGGAATCCTTCTTCTCCTATTTTCCCAAATTGCTTAAATAGTATTGGAATTAATTGTTCTTTAAACTTTGGCAGAATTCAGTTTTGAATCTACCTGGTTTCAGTGATTTTTTTTTCCTTAGGAAGTTCATTGATGACTTGTTCATTTCTTTTTCTGAATCATGGTTAAGTATTTTATTTCCTCCATTGTTAATCTCAGAAATTTATAGTTTTCCCACTAAATAATATTTTATTTTTCTAATTCTATGCAAAAATATTTTTCAGCATTCACTTTTATAGACTTTTAATTTCAAAATCATTTCTCCCTACCTCTCTTCCCTAGTCCCTCCACAAGACTGCAAGCAATCTGATAAAGGTGCATGCACAATCACATTTAGCATATTTCCACATTAATCATATTGCAAGAACAAAGGGGAAAAGCCAAGGGAAAGAAAAAAAAAACACAAAAAATATTGAAAATAGTATGCTTTGATCTACATTCAGACTCCATAATGCTTTCTCTGGATCTTAAGAATATTTTCTCTCATGAGTCCTTTGGAATTTTCTTAGATAACTGAATTGCTGAGGACAGCTAAGTTTGTCATACGTTGCTATCTCTATATATAATCTACTTCTACTCACTTCTCACAGCATCAGTTCATGTAAGTCTTTGCAAGTTTTTTTTTTTCTGAATCTATATCTGCTCATATCTTATAGCACAGTAATATACCATCATATTAATGTACCACAAGCTTTTTCAGCCATTCCCCAATTGGTGGGCATCCTTTCAACTTCCAATTCTTTGCCACCATAAAAAGGAACTACTACATTATTTTTGTAAATATGTGTATTTTCCATTTTTCAGGATATCTCTCATATATGGACCTAGTGGTGTTGCTAAAATAAAGGGTATCCAGTTTTCTAGCCTTTGCGCATATTTCCAGATAATTTATATTTTTGTAAATATTCATCCATTTCAATTAGATGGTCAGATTTATTGGCATACAATTATGTAAAATAACTTTAAATTATTGCTTTACTTTTCATTGGTGGTGAATTCACCCTTTGCATTTTTGATGTTGGTAATTTGGTTTACTTCTTTTAAAAAAAATCAAATTAACCAGTGGTTTATTTATTTCATTGTTGTTGTCATTGTTGTTTTTTCCCATAAAACCAGCTCTCAGTTTTATTCATTAGTTTAATGGTTTTCTTTCTTTCAATTTTATTAATCTCTCCTATCATTTTTAGTATTTCTAGTTCAGTATTTAAAATTGTTGTTGTTTTTTTTTAAATTTTCTGGCTTTTTAAAGTTCCATATCCTGCTCTTTCTCTGTTTTATTGATGTAAGCATATAGAGACATAAATTTTCTCCTAAGTACTGCTTTGATTGCATCCCATAAATTTTGGTATGTTGTCATTCTCTTTGATGAAATTATTGATCATTTCTATTATTTGTCCTGTGACCCACTCATACTTTAGAATTCTATTATTTAGCTTCAAATTAATTTTACTCTATCTTTCCATGGTCCTTTATTGCATGTAATTTTTATTACATAATGATCTGAAATGGATATATATAACATTTCTGCCTTTGTGCATTTGATTGTGAGGTTTTATGCCCTAACACATGGTCAATTTTTGTATAGATGTCATATACTGCTAAGAAAAAAAAAGTGCATTACTTTCTATCTCTACTCAGTTGTCCCCATGTAGCAGCAAGCACCCCAGCATCCCCAGGGTGGCTGCCAACACAGGTTCCTAGATATGATTTTCTAAAGGAAAGCAACTCAAAATGGGTTAACAATCTTGCTTTAAGCAAACAAATACATCATTTACCTTGTTCAGGGGGAAAAAGTCAGCACCCAAACTTCAGAGTATATAGACTCTGTTATATTATGTTATAAGAAAACAGAAAAAAAATATCAAGCAGACGGGCCTCTATATCCATACCTAGTCAGTTACCAGAGAGGGAAGCATTAACATCTGGGTTTTTCAAAGCTGGGGGGAATCTCAATGGCTGCCCAGAGTCTTGTCTGAGCCCCAAAATATAGTCTCACATCAGGGATTACATAGCCTTCTCCTGGCTCAGAGAAATGTAACAACCCTCATGACCCACTGCACAATTACACAGTATCTCCTGAGAAACAAGCCTCCCACCACAGGCTTTGGGTGCATTTAAGCCTAGGGGCAGGGAAGATCTTTAAAATTTACATTCCTATAACATTCATCCCCCAAGATCTTTCCAGCCCAAAGCATAGACAATTTACTTTTGAATTAGCATTAACATCTCTTAGGTCACATTTGCAAGATATGTAACTAAAGTAACCAAAGTGGCCAAGGGGCCTTAAACAAACACAAAGTACATTGTATTATCATCTCAATTCAAAACAAGTGTACAGATAAAGTTCTTTGGGGGGGGGGGGTGTCCTTCCCCTCACACTGCTCCAGCCCAGGCTTCCAAGTCCTGAAAGCAGTCTGGGCAACAAAACCAACAGGCTGGGGGTTTGGGGGTCCAGGACACTTCACCCCACCCACCATAGACACAAGTCCATCCTCCCCCTGGGTCCCAAACTGTGGGATGAAGCAAGAAAACACATTCAGTGATCCTGCTTTGCCACACATTCCTTATCTCATCTGGTGACTGAATTTCAAACTCCTGGGTTCCTTCTCCTTCCTCAGGAGGCAGTTGCTCCTGGGTCATGCTCCAGTCCTGATGCAGGCAGCTCACCATTTTGCTCTCAGCTCAGTGAAGTCAGCATGCAGGCCATACTTCTCTCATGCTCCATCTCAAATGCTGTCCAGAGTCTCCTCTGGTCAAATCACACAATACTTCTCAAAGTGAGCACCAAAACAAAGAGTCATTTCAGGGATTATATAGTCTTCTCCTGGCTCAGAGAAATGTAACAACCCTCTTGACCCACTGCCCAATCACAAAGTATCTCCTGAGAAACAAGCCTCCCATCCCAGGCTCTGGGTGCACTTAAACTTAGGGACAGGGAAGACCTTAAAAATTTACAATTCTCTAACACCCCAGAGGTCTATCATGTCTAACTTGTCTAAAACTCTGTTCAGCTCCTTAACTTCATCTTGTTTATTTTTGTGGTTAATTGTATATAGTTCTGAGGAGATGAAGTTAAGGTTCCCCCTCTGATATTGCTTTACTGTCTATTTTCTCCTTAATTCATATAACTTCTTCTTTACAAATTTGTATGCTATACCATTTGGTGCATATATATTTAGTATTGATATTACTTCATGGTCTGTGCTACCTTTTATAAGGATGTAGTTTCCTTCCTTGTCTCTTTTAAATATATTTTTTCTTTTTCTACATTTGAGATCATGATTGCTATTCCTGCTTTATTTTTACTTCAGCTGAAGCATAATATATTCTGCTCCAGTCTTTTTTTTTCTTTACTGTCTATGTCTCCCTCTACTTCAAAAGTGTTTCTTATAAACAACATATTGTAGTATTCTTATTTTTAATCCACTCTGCTATCCACTTCTGCTTTATGAGTGAGTTCAGTTCATGCACATTTACAGTTATGATTACTAACTATGTATTTCCTTTCATCCTATTTCCCCCTGCTTATTCTCTCTCTCTCTCTCTCTCTCTCTCTCTCTCTCTCTCTCTCTCTCTCTCTCTCTCTCTCTCTCTCTCCCCACACTGACATTCCTCAGCAATGTTTTGCCTCTAACAACAGTTTCCCTCAATTTGCCCTCACTGTTATTTTCTGCCTCCTTTTCTTATTTCCCCCTCCTCTGACTTCCCTACACAGTAAGATAGGTTTCGATATCCAACTAAAATTGGATGATATTCCTTCTTCGAGCCAAATCTGATGAGAGTTAGGTTCGAGCAATATTCACCCTCCTCCCTTCTTTCCCTCCACAGAAATAGATCTTTTGTGCCTTTTCAAGTGCTACAATTTACCCCATTTCACCTCTCTCCTCTCTTCCCCTAGTGATATCCTCTTTCTCACCCTTTAATTTTTTTAATATCATCCCATCAAAGTCCATCAAAATCCATTTATATATCCATACACTCACCATATATATGTATATATATAGTCCTTCTAGCTTCCCTAATAAACAATACAGTTCTTAAGGGTTATAAGTATGGTCATATTTCAGAAAAACCTGGAAAGACTGATATGAACATATGCAAAGTGAAAGTGAAATGAGTAGAGCCAAGAGAACATTGTACATAGTAACAGCCACATTGTGTGATGATCAAATATGAATGAATTAGTTCTTCTAAGTAATACAATGATCTAAGGCAATTATGAAGGATCAATGATGGAAAATGTTATCCATATTCAGAGAGAGAATGGATGAACTCAATATAAATCAAAGCAATATTATTTTTACTGTTTGTGTGTGTGTGTGTGTGTGTGTGTGTATACACACTCAGTTGTATAGACCTCTTATTCCATTTGGACAATTTTAATATTTTAAGGACTTGTTTTCTACAATCAACTTTTGTCCTTTCTTTTCCAAGCTACTGACTGTCTCTTACACACCTCTCATTTCTTTGCCCAATTTTTTCTCTACTTCTTTCATTTGACTTTTAAAATCCTTCTTGAGCTCTTCCAGGATTTTTTGGGACTGAGGCTACTTCATATCCCTCTTTGAGGTCTCAGATGTGGCTATGCTAACTATGTTGTCCTCTTCTGAATTAGTCACTTGATCTTCCCTTTCCCCATAATAAAAATCTATGGTCATCACCCACTTCTGCTTTGTGCTCATGATGTTTGCCTTATTCCTGGCTTTCAGAGTTGAACTCTCTTGCTGGGATCCAAGGGTCACTAACACAAGCTTCTTGTGCTAGATGCCTGGGGTTTTGTGTGCTGGGGCCTCAAATAAGTCAGCAAGAAGATGTAGGGGGTCTGGTGGCTTTCCTGGTACTGATCTCTGGTGAGCAACACTGGAGCTCTGGGGGTAGAGGTTGAAAGTCTGTCCTGGTGGGGGCAGAGCCAAGATGGCGGAGTAGAAACAGCGCGTCCAAGCCACTCTTCCCTCAGACTACTTCCAAACTATGTAAAAGGGGACTCTGAACAACTTCTGAAGAACAAGCACCCACAGAGCTACACAGAGAAGGTAACTTCCCACTGAGGACAGCCCACCAGCCCTGCAGGAAGGACCAGCCCAGCACCAGCAACACAGTGCTCAGTGTGCATGGAGCCCAGCACAGGTCCGCCTGAGTTGCAATTTTAGCCCCAGGGCGGCCAGGCCAGCAGCTGGCGGGAGGGACCCCAGAACACTAGCAGCAGTGGCAATTCCAGAATTATCGACATAGACATGCCTAGGACAATGTGAGAGGTTAGTGCCCTATGGACTTTGGGACCAGTACTTGGGGAATGCATTGGCTTCCTCCCCTGGGGGCTAGAAGCCGCTGAGGAGACACTCCATTTTGTAGTTTTCAGAGGCAGCTCCAGCTCCTGGCCTGCGAACTGTAGGGAGATCCAGCGATCAGTCTTGGGGGGTAATCCCTCTTGCTTTAACCTCCCTAGATCTGGATTGTGGTCTGGGGTAGAGGACGTGGGTAGGTTTACAGCTTGCCAGAAATGGAAGTTGCCCACCCCCACACATTCCGGGCAAAAGTTCCTGTCTGGTGCCAGGCCATAGTGTGGCAACAGCCCAAAAGTCAAGTAATTAAGTGGCAACATGCCAAGGCAAAGGAAACAAATTAAACAGAAAAATGCAACCCTAGACTCTTACTTTGGGGGCAAGGAGGGTAGAAGCATGGAACAGTCAGAGGACTGTGAGGTCAGAAGTCCTGTTCCAAAAGCCCCAGGGGAAAACATGAATGGGTTGCAGGCCATGGAGGACCTTAAGAAGGACTTTAAAAATCAAATAAGAGAAGTGGAGGAAAAATTGGAAAGAGAAATGAGAAGGATGCAGGAAAAGTATGAAATGAGGGTCACCAGCCAGACTGAGGAAAACTACACCTTAAAAAATAGAATAACTCAAATGGCAAAGGAGGCCCAAAAGGGCAATAAGGAGAAGAATGCCTTAAAAAGTCGAATTTGCCAGATGGAAAAAGAATCTCAAAAGTTCACTGAGGAGATTCATTCCAGAGTTAGACTGGAGCAAATGGAAGCTAATGACTATGAGAAATCAAGATGCTGTTAAGCAGATACAAACAAATGAAAGATTAGAAGGCAATGTGAAATATCTCATGGGAAAAACCACTGACCTGGAAAATAGATCCAGGAGAGACAATTTAAAAATTATTGGACTACCCGAAAGCCATGATCAAAGAAAGAACCTAGAAGTCATCCTTCAAGAAATTCTCAAGGAAAATTGCCCTGATGTTTTAGATCCAGAGAGCAAAATAGAGGTTGAAAGAATCCACCAATCACCTCCTGAAAAAGACCCCAAAAAGAAAACTCCCAAGAATATTATAGCCAGGTTCCAGAATCCCCAGATCAAGGTGAAAATACTACAAGCAGCCAGGAAGAAACAATTTCAATATTGTGGAAACACAATCAGAATAGCCCAGGACCTGGCAGCTTCTACACTGAGGGATCGAAGGGCATGGAATATGATATTCCAGAGGGCAAAAGAGCTGGGAATGAACCCAAGGGTCACCTACCCAGCAAAACTGAGTATTTTGTTTCAGGGGAAAATATGGTCATTCAGTGGAATAGAGGACTTTCAAGCATTCTTGAGGAAAAAACCAGAGTTGAATAGAAAATTTGACATCCAGACACAAGAAGGAAGAGATGCCTGAGAAGGTAATCAGGGAAAAGAAATCAAAAGGAACTTATCAAAGTTGAACTACTTACATTCCTATATGGAAAAGCAATAACTGTGACTGATGATATATTTCTCACTATGAAAATAATGGAAGAAGGGTGTGTGGTCATATGGATACATATGTGAATGTGTGTGTATATGGTTACAGTTATATATGGATAGAGAGCATAGGTTGAATTTGTTGGGAAGGGAGAATACTCAAGGGATGAAATTATGAGGTGAGATAGGAAAGTGGCAAGAGGAGATGGGGAGAGACAGGGTAGGGTAAAGTATCTCATGTAGAAGAAGCAAGGGGAAGTGGTTGCAAGGGAGGGGGAGAATAGGAAGGCAAAAAGGCAAAACCACATTCTCATTGAATTTGGTTCAGGGAGAGAATGACATACATACTAAATGGGATGTCTCAAGCTGCAGCAGAATAGGGGGGAAGGGGGATGAGAGGAGGGATGATGGATGGGAGGTCATCCCAGGCATTGGGACACAAAGATTCACCTTCCTCTAATGGAAAAGTCGAAGGGGGTATGGGAGAAGGTATGGGAGAGAGCAGATTGGAGGAAGTGATATCTTGTGGGACTGCTATTCTGGGAGGTTGGGTAGGGGAATGACGGGGGGAAAATGATTGTAATTCAAAATCTGGTGGAAATGAATGATGTAAAACAGAAGTTAATAAAGCATTTGTTTAAAAAAAAGGAATTGAGTCAACCTTATAAAGATAAGTGTCATTTACAAATTGAGAAATGCTCAAAGTATAAATAGAGAGTTTTTAAAGGAAATGAAAGTTATCTATAATATTAAAAAATGCTGTCAATCAGTATTGATCAGTCATTTTTTCAGTAATTTCTGACTTTGTGAAACCATTTGGGCCTTTCTTGGCAAAGGTACTGGAATGGTCTGCCATTTCCTACTCTAGTTCATTTTCAGATGAGGAAACTGAGGCATAATTACAAAACTTGTCCACATTCACACAGAAAATTCACATACTTGTAAATGTCTGAGGTTGTACTTGAACTCAGGTGTATCTGACTCCAAGTCCAGTTCTGTAGCCATTGTATCACCTAGCTGTCCCCTTTATTGATTAGAGAATTGCAGATTAAAACAATTCTGAGGTACCACTTCATACCTATCAGAAATGAGAAATGGTGGAAGTGATAAGGGAAAAATATTTACACTAACGAACCACTGGTAGAGTAGTGAACTGGTCCAAATATTCTAGAGAGTAATTTGGAACTGTTTTAAAGAAAATGTTTTTCAAATATATCAGGTCCAGATGCATTTACAAGTGAATTCTGCCAAGTTTTTAAAGATCAAAAAATCTAGTACTAAATAACTTACTTGGAATGACTGGCAAAGAAGAGTCCTACCAAACTCCTTTTTATGAAATAAATGCAGTATTGATACCTATACCAGGAAGAGCAAAAACAGAGAAAGAAAATTGTTGATCAATCTCACTAATGAAAAGTGATGCAAAAATCCAAATATAACATATGAACTACAAGACTACAATATATCATAAAAATTATGCATTGTCACCAAGTGGGATTTATGTCAGGAATGCAGACCAGCTTCATTATAAGGAAAACTACAGATTATATCAATAATAAAAGCTACAAAAAATCGAATATATCAATAGATACAGGAAAAGATTTTAACAAAATTGAGCACTCATTCTTGTTTAAAACACGTGAAAGCATACATATAAATTAATTTGTTTTCTTATAAAGGTAAGAAATATCTACCTAAAATCTTCAGTAAGCATCATTATCTGTAACACAGATAAACAATAAGCTTCCTCAGTGAGATCAGAAGGGAAATAAGGATACACATTATGACCAATATTATTCAGTATTGTACTAGAAATGCTAACAACAGCAACAAAAGAAGGAAAAGGAATTGAAGGAATCAGAATGGACAATGAAATTAAATTCTCTTTTTTCAGATGATTTGCTGATCTACTTAAAAAATATAGAGATTCATTTAAATTTAGTTGAAACAATATTTTTCTTTTTTTTCTTTCTTTTTGGAGGGCAATTGGGGTTAAGTGACTTACCCAAGGTCACATAGCTAGTTTTTGTGTTAAATATCTGAGGCCAGATTTGATCTCTGGTCCTCCTGACCCCAGGGCCAGTGCTCTATTCAGTATGCCACCTAGCCACTACTGAAATGATAATTTTAACAAAGTAGCAGGATATAAAATAAACCCATACACCTTACCAGCATTTCTACCTATCAACAACAAAACCCTACAAGAAATGAGAGTAAACAATATTTCAAATAGCATAGAAAATATAAGATACTTGGTAGTCTGCCAGCCAAGACAAACCCAGAAACTATGAGAAAATAATTACCTAACACTTTTCATGAAATAAAGTTAGATTTAAATAATTGAACGTTAATTGTTCAGGGGTGGACTGAGTCAATATCATAAGAATGACAATTCTGACTAAATTAATTTGCTTATTCAGTGCCATCTCAATTAAACTACCAAAAAATTATTGAGCCAGAAAAAAAAAAAAGAAAATTCATTTGTAAGAACAAAAATCAAGTCTTTCTAAGGAATTCATGAAAAAAAAATATATGAAGGAAGGACATTTAGCAGTACTAGATCCTAAACAGTATTATAAGGAAATAATCATCAAAACTATCTGGTCCTAGCTAAGAAAGACAAAGGTGGATCTTTGGATTAGAGGAGGTATACAATACACCGTAATAAATTATTGTAGTAATCTTGTGTTTAATAAATTCAAAGATTTAAATTTTAGGGACAAGAACTCATTAGTTGCTAAAAATTGCTTGGGAAACAGGAGAGCAGTCTGTTAGAAACCAGGTATAGATCAATATCTTACAACGTTTACCAAGATAAGGTAAAAATTGAGACATGATCTAGACACAAAGGGAGATACCATAAGTAAATTAGAAGAACATGGAATATATTTCCTATCAGATGTACAGATAAAGAATTTATGAATAAACAAGCAATAAAGAGCATTTTGAGATATAAATTAGATAATTTTATTACAGTAAAAAAAGGTTTTTAAAAATAAAATTAAAGTAGCCAAGATTGTAAAGAAAGTAGTAAGTTTTGGGGAAAATTATAGACTATTTCTCAGATAAAGAGCTCATATCTCAACTATACAGAGAATTAGTGAAATTTATATGTGTATGACAATTGACAAATGATCAAAGTATATGAACATGCAGTTTTGGAAGAAGAAATCAAAGCTTTATATAGTCATATGAGGAAAAATGCCCTAAATCATTAATCATTAGAAAAATACAAATAAAAACAATTTTGAGCTACTGTCTCACACCCATAAGATTGGCTAAGATGATTGATAGGAAAATAACAAATAATGGAAGGGATGTGGAAAAATCGGGACACTAGTACTTAAAACTGATCCAGACATTTTGGAGAGCAATTTAGAATTATACCCAAAGAGTTCTAAATCTTTGTTTACTTTTTGAATCAGCAAATTGACTAATAGGTCTTTTTCTGAAGTTGATCAGGGACAGAAAGTGGAAAAAAAACTGTATTTTTTAAAATATTGATAGCAACTGTCTTTGCGGTGACAAAGAATTGGAAATTGAAGGGATACAAATCAATTTGGGAATGACTGAATAAGAGATTCAGATGGAATAGTGCTATGCAGTAAGAAATGATGAGCAGGTGGAATTTAGAAAAAAAAAACATGAAAAACTAGAATAAAATAATGCAGAGTTAAAAAAAAAAAGCAGAACCAAGAGAATGCTGTATGCAGTAGTAGCAATATTGTTGCAAGAGTAACTCTGAATGACTAAGCTATTCTAAATAATATGAACATTGAGTTTATGAAGGAAAATGTTATTCTCCTCCAGAGAAAGAAATAACAGATACATGGAAGTACATATTATATGATATGTGTTTATCAACACATATATATTATAGATAGATAAATGGATAATACAGATGCATAAATATACGTGTGTGTGTGTAAATTTTGTTCTTTAATGTGGCAAGGCATTGAGGGAAGGAGACAACTTGGAACTCAAAATGTAACAAAATAAATAAAATAAATATATAATTAAAAGGAACCACTTTTCAGTATACATATCCTGCCCAGGAATGTATCAGTATTTTTGTTTTGTTTACAATATTTGCATAGAAAAAAATGGTATATCTGCAACTCAGTTATATTTTATTTCTCTCTCTAATCAAACTGGATGTATAACCAAGACACAATAATTTGGGGTAGGGCAGCAAAAGGTTTCAGTATTTATTTACATACAAACACTGACATACTAGGCTACTGTTTAAAAAGGCAGCTATAATATTCTGAATGTTAATTTACTATGATTTTTTTTTCTGGGACAAGAACTTTATATGTACAGTTTTTATCCTGGTTTTTCATTTGGTAAAGAGCAGACCCACACAACTTGTAAACTTCTTCAGTTTGCGGACAGGTTAGACTAGAGACAGACTTAAGATGGTTGGTTGCTGCTGTTCATATGACAAACAGGAAAGTGCACAGTGGCAACCCTACCTCTTTCTCGGGCCACCAAAATCTTTTGGAAACCTGCAAGCAGACCACCAGCATATGTTCTGCAGGCCTGGTAAAGAGGAAAGAAACCTGGACCAGGAATCAAAAGACCAGCGAAATCCTAAGGCAAGTGGAATTTTCATTTGCATGTATGCAGGAGGGATTTGTAGGGTAAATACAAAGAATAATTCTCTTCAGTGGGGACCATTCACCCTGATAAAAATGACCTATGCCCTAAAGAGTCAGGAACTGACCACAGCAGCCCATTTAAAGACCTCAAATCTGAAGACAGAATTAAGCAAGGCAAACTGTTTGTTGTTGTTGTTGTTGTTGGGACAATGTCATCTTAGAAGAGGCATGGGAGCCCTCATCATCAATATAATGGTGCCATGGGGTAAAACACCAGTTGTTTATTCCAGTTATACCTCTAGAATCAGTATAGGCCAGGCCATAGATAATGTGAAAGGAGGAATTGTAGGATAAAGGTGAGACACATGTTGAAACCATGTTGTGGAGGACATTATGGAATGACAACATAAGGATGTATTATGCATTATTCTATAGGCAAGGAGACCAAATTAAAGTTTTTTGAATAGAGGGACAAAATTGTCAAAATAGTATATTAGGAAGACAATTGTGTTAGTAGTTTGAATGATAAATGGAGAAAGCATAGAGAGGAGTGGAGAAAGCAGTTATGTGTTTTTTATGGTACCGTATGCAAAAATATATGAAAGTCTGAATAAGTATTTTACATAGGGATTGGAAAGGAGAGGTAGATATAATAGATACTGTACAAGTAGTATTTGGCAACTGATTAGGTGGGATACAGGGTTAGAAGTGAAATGTAAATGTATTATAAACCTGGGATAATCTTTATATTATAGAAGTACACTTACTATTGAAATATCATTGAAAAGTATTAGTAATCCTACTATTTAGAATTGGAAGGGACCTTAGAGATGTGATTTTATAGACAAAGGAACTGATTCCAAGAGAATTTAAATGACTATCATAATGTCAGTAGTAAGTGTTACCATAACTCAGATTTTAATGATAATAAATAGAACAATAGCAGTAATGATAACAATAGCTAAGTTTGTGCAGTTTTAAGGTTTCCAAAGCACTTTACAAATATCTCATTTTATCCTCACAACTATGTTCTGTTATTGTTAGATACTATTATTAACCCCATTTTAAAGATGAGAAAACTGAGGCAGATAGAGGTTAAGTGACTTGACAAGGGTCACACTGCTGGTTAAATGTCAAAGGCTGGATTTAAACTGTGACCTTTTTAACACCAAAAACCCCAGTCTTCTGTTTCTAATTTCAATATTCAGAATTTCAACTAATCAAAATATTTATCAAAAACCATGTCATACTCGTTCACTGATACTAATACTATTGTTCTGAATTCCAGCTGTGCAGAGATTCTTCCTCATGTGCTATATACCCTTCACTTAGATTACACACAATATCATTACTGAGCAACTTTTAAATGAATATGTGTGGTCCTGTTTAATTTGGGATAAAGGCTACATGCCCTATATTTATGTGAATTGCTTGAGTATATTCAGTCTGTTTCATTTAACAAATTTGTCTGCACAGTAGGAAAGCTAGCAAGTCATTTCTTTCCTGATCTTGAATTTGCATAGATAGGAAATGTCCCTTTGTAAGTCTTTTGAAGGTTATTGAGTCTCTCCCTGTTCATTACTGGAGAAGTGTCAAGCAGTATAATGTAGCACAATATCATCTCTCTGCCCTTTTATCTATCCTTATTGTTTGAAGAATTTAATTCATGCTGTGTAAGCATAAATAAAAATGAATCACAAAGAAAATGAGGTTTTTCTAACAAATTTATATACACCTCATGTACTCAACACTCAGGATCCTTCACATGTCCAGCTGAAACATTCAGCCCTGTAAATGTATTAAGTTTTAAGTACAAGTCTCACTGGTAAAACCTAGTGTAGTTAATAGTGTCACGAACCCAAAGAAAAGGTTAGGACAGATTTATTGTGTATGCTAGCATCCTTCCTGGACTCCTCCAAAATTCAAAAAGTAAGTCAGTACATTTATAGTTGAAATTTAAATACCTCTTTAAGAATTGCAAAGAGTTCTGCAAATATTACTTCAGTCTGTTTTCACAATTCTGTAAAGTAGCTTCTATCATTATCCCCATTTTACTTTCTGAAAAAGGTTAAGTGACTTACCTAGGTTCATATAGCTAATGACTATCTGAATAAGCCTTCAAAATATTTTTTCTTGACTCCAACCAAGCTCATCACTCTTATTATCTTTGATAAGCTGCCTATCTATGTAATTCCTTGAGATCTTATAGCACCAATATGATATTCACAGTGCCCATGGCACCTATAAATATGCTGGTGTAGTTCTGAATCACAAAATGTAATAGACTTTTCACATGGAAGACAAACCAAAATATTTATTCAAACACCAGAAAGCTAAATCTATCATAGCAACCAAGAAGTTGGGGCACATAACAAATGGAGCAGTCCCCAACATCCCCAAGCTTTCCCACTGTCAGGTCTTTGAAACAAAACAGATTCCCTTAAGCAAAAATGCCCTTCTCTCACTCATGATAGCTGTTCTAGCTCCATGCTGCTTGCTCCCAGATCTACTCAATTTCTCCTTTGTTCATTCTTGTTCCACTCTTCCTGTTCCACCCTTTCAGCAAGCTCCTCCTTCCTTGGGCTCCATCTATTTATATTTGACCTATTAAGGAGCAAGGAAGATCATCAAATTTCCATTACCATTACATTCAGCCCTGAGATCTTTCACATACCTTACATAGGTCAATGCAAGTTTAGGGGTAACTGGTGTCTCAATAGAACTTTATGGCAATATAATAGGGATAACACACAATAAACACAGAAAACAATATCTTAGGGTGGGGCTTGAGCACAACCCTTCCAACAAATGGGACCCAAAATCTCGGGGTTTGGAGTAAAGGTCTCTTCTTTTATAATTCTTATCTTCCTTATTGCAAATTGGTATCCAATGTTGATACAAATTATTAAAACTTAATTTTCTTAACTGTTCTTTCAATAATCCATTCATTCTTTCAATTAATCCAGATGCTAGCCAGTCATATGGCATATGATATATCCATACTATGTTGTTTCATATATAATACCTCTTCATTTCATTACCTTTGAAATGTCACTTTGAATCTGTATTGGGGTTCCATAATATAGACTTATGAGATCTAAAGTTTTACAAGTATTTTTCTGGGTCCCATTCCTATGACAAGCCACTAGTACACTTGGGTAGGGATCCAGTACAATCTATTTGCTAAATCTGAGCTGGGACTTTTCCCCTTGATCTCTCTCCAATTATTACTTGAGGGGCAGTTCATTCCTTTTCTAGTTGACATATATGGCATTCCTTTGCTACGTGTTTTAACAATGAATATGAGATACTATTACCTCAATCTTGTGCCCACCAATGTGTAACCTGGACACCTAAATGGCTGGCCATTTGATGGCCCCATTTTGCTAGTACTGCAACATCAGTTGTTGTCAGAGTAGGGAGAGAGTATGTTGAGAAACAATCTTTCCTAGTTGATAAGAATGTGCATTGTACTCACGTTCTGGCCTGGTAGGGGCCATGTGGGCATCTACATGAAAAACTGACAAATTAGTAGCCAAAGACACGTCCCATCTATCTTTCCAAAATTCTTTGCCCCAGACTTGTTTTCCATGAATTTCCCAATTTTGATTTTTCCACATGGGCAGCCACGTAACTAACCCATTAACTACTGCCCATGAATCAGTGAATATATGACACTGTCCTCTTTGTTCTGTTTTAATGACTTGATGTACTGCCACAAGTTCAACATAATGACTACTTTTACCCCTCCCAACACTTTCCAAAGTCCACCTAGTACATGTTTTATAGGCTACTACATTCCAATATCTTTTGTGAACCAAATATTTTACTGTCCCATCAGTAAACCTTGCATGTCTCTTTTGTTCTTCATTTAATCCATCATATCCCTCATTTCATTTACCAAGGACTGTACCAACTATTGCTTTGGTTCAGAGGGTGTATCATTCCCTTCAGTGTGTATGTTTGCTATAGATTCATATAGAGCAGAAACTCCACATTTGCAGGTTTTACTTCTATTTTGAATATACCATTTTCATTTGATTATGCTAGTCTGTTATGCATGTCCAATTCTGTGAGAAGCTGGGGTACTCATTACCGAGGTCATAATCTGGATTATAGTCTTTAATATCACTTCATGGCCCAGCATCACTTGTTCAGTCTCTACCAAAACCCAATATGCAGGTAAGAACTGCTTTTCAAAAGGTCTATATTGAACTCCAGATGAAGGGAGTTTCCTAGAACAAAATCCTAAGGGTACATTTCAGTTTCATTGTTTTGCCATAAACTCCATCTTTCATAATCATCCTGTACAGTCACTTGTAATTCCACTGGGCCATTTTGCATAGGCCATAAATCTAGAGCCAATTGTATAGGAGTCTTGGCTTCTTCAAAAGTTTTATTCTGCATGAGTCCCCAATCAAATTCAAAATTCTTCTGAGTAACTTTATATAAGGGTTTCAAAATCTGCCCTAGAAGCGGAATGTAGTCCTTCCAATATCCAAATAATCCTATAAATTTTGGGGCCTCCTTCTTATTCATATGAATAGGAAAACCCTGAACCTTTTGTCAGGCTTGTGGAAGAATCTCTTGTAGCCCCTTATTCCATCATATGCCCCCAAAATTTATCTTTCAAGTTGGTCCCTGAAACTTTACAGAGTTAACCTTTGCTTTTCATATGCCCAATCAAAAGTGTCAAACTCTTCTCCACTTCTTTTACTTCTGCTCCCTGTATTATCTATGTAGTGGTTAAGTTGTATACCAGTTAACTCTAATTCTTCTAAAGATTCAGCTACAATCCTATGACAAATAGTGGGGCTATACAGATATCCTTGTGGTAAGTAGGCAAAAGTATATCATCTTTCCTGCTAAGTGAAAGTAATCTGGTCCCATTGTTTAGAATTTATTAGGATAGTAAAGAAAGCATTGACTAAATAAGTAACTGAGTACTAAGTCCCATCTTATTTCTGGTTCCTTTCTAATAACATGAAGGTATCTGGGGCAGCAGTATACAAGTGGAGAGTCACCTTATTCAATTGTCTATAATCTACTGTTTTCTCCACCTCCCATCTGACTTTCATACTGGTTAGACGGGATTATTCCATTGGTGATTGTAGGAACTAGCACTCCTGCCTCAACATATTCCTTTATAGTATTGTTAATTTCATCTTGCCCACCTGGAACACAATATTGCTTTAAAGGTATTATTTCAGAAAGCTTGGGTAAAGTGATTGGGTCCATGTTTATTTTTCTTACTAAGACTGTATTAATTCTTATATTATCTTATTGCAAATTGATATCTCCCCTCAGGTAAATTTAGAATCATACTTCTCTATATATCTATACCAATGATGTATTCAGGAATGGCTATGAATCTGCTGGTGTATTTCTGAATCACAAAATGTAACACTCTCCACATGGAAGACAAACCAAAACATTTATGCAAACACCAGAAAGCCAAATCCATCATAGCAAACAAGAAGATGGTACACATAACCAATGCAGTGAGTATCACTATTCCCAAGCCTTCCCTACATCAGACCTTCAAAGGAAAACAGACTCCCTTAAACAAAAATGCCCATCTCTCACTCATGCTAGCTGCTCTGCCTCAGCTCTGCTTGCTCTCAGCTCTGTACATGCTCTCCCCTCCTTCTTCTTGCTCTACCTTTCATGAACTACCCTTTCAGCATGCTCCTCCCTCCATGGGTTCCATGTGATTAAATTTGGCCTATTAAGGAGCAGGAGAGATCTTCAAATTCCCCTTACCATAACATAGCCTGAACTAGATTTACCTTTCTTTCTCAACCTAGCGTTTTGCAAAATGCCTGGCACATAGTAGTAGATACTTAATACAATTTAGAGGGATATTTTTAAAAGTCCAGAATTTCAGATTCCATTATTTTAGAGTTTGCAATAATATTAGCAGCTAGCCTTAAGCAAGTTCATAGTGAAAGCTGAGCTGCAAGAACCCTGTTAACCACCTACTTCAAAGACTGAGATTTTTTCCTATTTTAACACTGTGGACAACTGAGTGCTGCCAGTACAGTTAAGACATATTTATGTATAAGCGGACCCAAGAAGGGTCTATTTAAAAGCACAGTAAATAGTCCAAATTATCTTATAGGCTTGGAAAAAATAAAAAGAATAATTAGTTATAAACATGCTATAATAAAGAGTTTCCACTACTGACCTTTTTAAAATCAATATTAGGAATGCTTTATGGTATATTTACCAGAAACAACCTAGCAGTACAACATTTGACATTGTAATGTTTGGCCTGGTAGATTGTTTTCATACAACCAAACTTTTCTCCAGAATCCAAGCATTCAACTAAATCCTGATGAAGTAGAACCAGAAATTATATGAGAGCATAAATCAGTCAATATTATTATGATATAGCAAATGGCAGAGTGGGAGTGTTGGATAATTTATACAGAGCTAGTCTTAAAGCCAGGAAGACCTAAGTTCAAGGTCTTAACTTAGATAGTACTGTCTGTATGACCTTGTCAAATCACTTAACCTCTTATTGTTCACTCTTTGAACTGTAGAGAATATGCTAACCTACATTGGTAGAGGGAGATTCTCCATCTAGGAGGCTTCTAAACAAATAAAATCACATATCCAGTACCCATCCTATACTATGTAACAATAACCTAAATTGAAAAGATTAAATATTAAATTAATTCCTCTTGGCAAAATTATTATCTGACCAATATAAAATTAGACTAATATTTAAAAGTTCAGACACTGAAAATGTTTATATGTATCTATATCTACATCTATACATATACATAAATACACATATTTGTATATATTCTGATTTTTAAAATGGCTATATGACATCATTGTGACACCTTAATGGATATCATATATTGCCACACTCATATAGACAGTATGACATAGGGCTAGAAAGTTGGCCTCAGAGTCTGAAAAGTTGGGCTCCAGTTTCACGATTGATATATATTGCTATATGATCTTGGTCAAATTAATTAACTTCTCAGTGCCCCAGACAACTCTTTATGATTGACTACAAAGTGCAGAACAGATATAAATCAGCATTGGAAGCAGATGTTTCCTCAGGGGAGAATTAACTGCACTGATGAAATCATAGAATTTAACAAAAATATGAATATGCCATATCTATATCTATCTCTATTTATATTTTGCTATATTTATCCCTAGTTTTCTCTTCTCTCACTTTTCCTTCACTCCCCCTTTCTCTCCCTAGAACTGTTTATCTATCTATCTATCTATCTATCTACCTATCTATCTATCATCTATTCCATTCTACCACTTTTCCATCCATCCAAATCCAGACGTTTGATATCACTGATATAGAAACTCCTGTTGTGGGCCTACAGTGAAAGCACTTGTCAAATGCTGGGGGGGCCCTGAAAGATTAAGTGATTTGTCAGTGGTCACACAAGCAGAATGTATCAAAGGCAAATGATAAACTTGATAATTTTTTCCTCCAAGGTTGGCCTTTTTATCTACTTCATCATGTTGCTTCTATTATTATTGTTTTTATTACCATATATGCAAATGTGTATATGTATACATCCATATATATCTATATTTATATGTATACATATATACATGCCATTTATGCATTAAGATTTATAAATTGGGTTTTATATATTACCAATTTCTGAGGGTATATAGTATTCTCCACTAGTTCTTTGTATCACATGGTCCAGTTATCTGTCATATGGTAGGCAGCCCTCCTCCACACTCTGGAATGCAGGAATAAACAAAGGCTGGTGAATTTGGCACTGGAACTTTGTCAGCAGAGAATGAAATTCTGGCATTTCTTGTCTTTCACATGGCAAATTGTCTACCCCCTCTGATTCCCCTGTGTATTAATGAATGGCCACAGGTGATGCAATAAATGAGAACCAGAAGGACAGTGCAGGTGGTAGGGTCAGTGGGGCACTGTCTGGAAATAAGAGACTTGGAATGACAAATGTTCCATTTTCCTCTCAAAAGCCTTACTTTTATGAAAAATGACATCTAAGGATTGGTTTAATATGTGGTTTATACTTTACATTGCCCATGGTATATAATGAAGGGGAAGGCAAGCCAAAAAATGTATGGCTGATTGTCAACTAATTAAAATACAATAAAAGTTTATGATAAACCTAGAAAACTTATAAATGTTAAAGGTACAAATCAGGAGATAAAAACATTGTTACTCTTAGGTTTGAGAGCATATCAACAATGAGTCTTCATAAATTCACTTTATCTTCTATAGACAACAGAAATAAATTTGGTGAAACAGTAAAATATAGGAAAAAAACTTAAGATGTGATTAAATTCCTACCATATGACTACTAATATCCATTTATTAACTTTGGATAAATGAACTCAGATGTTTGTTAATATTGAAATTCATCCCATATATACAACTTACCAAAACTAGGGCTAGTAGGATTCACAATGAAAACTACTTATACACACAAAGCAGGTAATTCTACTCTCAGAAAACATGGTAAAGACAGTTAATACAAAACCTTCTAAGGGCATGGTTTACTCTTTCCAACAAATACATAGTAGTTATGGTGGGAGTAAGCTTAAACTTAGACCATAATAGCAATGAGAAACATTTGTAAGAAATATGTGTAATGAGGTTTAACACATGTCACCTGCTCTAGGAAGCACTTTTGTGTGTATTGACCTCATGCCGAACCCTTGTTGTTAATGTTTGTCCTTTGTTCCTAAAGATAACTAATAACATCAAGAGGGTGATGTCTTGACTTGCGAGTGAATTGGATTTGAGTGAGGGAGAGCTGTGTGAAGTTTTCAGCCTCACTCTCTCCTCCAGAGTCATGGAAATCCATAGGCACACAAAGGTCAAGAAAACAGGCAGTGGCTCAGGATGATCAGGTACTGCTAGATCACCAACTTTCACATTTTTTCCCATTGATTCCCTTGATATTCTCAATGTTTTGTTCTTTCAGATGGATTTTGTTATTGTTTTTTCCTAGCTCTATAAAATAGTTCTTTTGTAATTTGATTGGCATGGGAATGAATAAGTAAATTAACTTACATAGAATTTACATTTTTATTATATTGGCAAGGTATACTCATGAACTGTTAATATTTCTCCAGTTCTTTAGATCTATTTTATTTATGCTAAAAGTATTTTGTAATAGTTTTCATATAGTCCCTGGGTTTGTCTTCCTGGTTGAAGTTTTAAAGTATAAAAGTTTGGGTTAATAGAAAAAAGACAGTTTTCTAATAATTAGAGCCATTTAAACGTTGAATAATATGCCTTGCAAAATACTATATTTCTCCTTTCTGGAGTTACTGAAGAAAAAATGAATGGACTTTTGCCCAAGTTTCAAAAGTTGTCAGATATTTTATAGTGTGGATTCTTTCTCAGGTGAAGGTTGGGAAAAAAGCCTTTGAAATTTGCTTCAAATCTAATATTCTGTATGCACAGAGCTAATGATTTATAAGGATATAAAAATCCATACCCTCACACTGACACCCAAACCCTCCTCCCGTAGTAACATATGTATATACAGATAGATATAGAGATAAAGATTATACAATTATGGGCTGACTCCATTAAGATGTAAATATATTATGAAAGAACAGTTCCTTTCTGGTAACATGATGTTGGGATATGGGGCACAAGGGAAGCAGGAGAAGCATCTCCAGGTTCATTAAGAGCAAAAAAAAAAAAAAGAAATACACTAAATTTGCCTACAGTGCTCCATATCTGAGTATTTATACAAAAACAAAACAAAACAAAACATGGAGGAATAGGTGTCTCAGAAAATTCATAAATGCATTTTCACTCCTTTGACCACGTTATAAAATGTTAATCTTATACCTTGTCTTGCCACTAATTGCTTTAAACAATGATAAAGATCAAATCTGAAGCCATTCAAGTTCAGTGCTGTTTCATAATGCCATGTGTTTCAAGTCTGGAATTTAGATTGATTTGTCTTTTTATGTAGTGCTGGGAAATTAAATATTATAAGGCTACTAAAATTCCTCAGCAATTCAAGTAATTTTAAATTGATTTCAATTTTTTTCTTTGAATTCCTGTGACATTTTAAAAAATCTTCTTAAAAGAACTGAAATTATAACCTAGAAAATATTTGATTACCTACATGCTATGATATGTATTTATTTTTTCTCATTAACACCTTAGGAAGTATATATTTATCAGAATATCTATTGTCACCTAGATTAGATATAAATTTAAATTTCCTTAGGGATTTGGATATAGAACAACAATTGTTTGGTAATTAGCTAGGCACAGAGAAAGGAGTAGAAAGAGAGTTTAAAAAACAAACAGAAAAAAAAAAGAGTTCAGAATAATGAGTCACTAAGGGTGTAAATACAAGTACAAGTAAAATGACAAATGAGAGGATATATATATATAAGGAGGGACATGGGGAAAATGAGAAGAAGGAAATAATGGGAATAATCATTTATTAATGTAAACTATTTGCCAGAGACAATGCTAAGCACTTTCTAAATATTGTATTATTTTATCTTCATAACAATCTTGGGATGTAGGAGTTGTTATCATCCCCATTTTACATTTGAGGAAACTGAGGCAGACAACAATTAGTTGACTTTCCCACGATCACACAGCTAGTAAGCTCTGTCTGTATTTATACTCAAATATTCTTCACTCCAAGCCCATTCACTGCATCACCTAACTGCTTGAGTATTGAAAAGAGAAAAAAAGAAAGAAGTAAAGTTTAAAGGAACTATAGAAAGGAAGAAAAAATGCATTGAAGACCAATTTTTACCTCACAATTTTGTATAGTAACAGCTCTGATAGGAAGAACTCACTATCCATACTATTCACCCTTTGGTAAAATGGCTCTAAAGGGCTTGGAGTAGGATATATTAACATTGGAAAAACATTTTGTCATGCATTTAGGGGACTGAGTTTGCCCAGGGCCAATTTTTCAACGTATTTTATTCTGAGAGTTCAGTTCCCGGACAGCCCATCTGCCAGACATGCATTGGAGTAGCTATTTAAAAGTGGAAAGTTTGCTAATAAGGCAAGAGCTAAAATTGACTTAATGAAAAGTATGCTACTGTCTTTCAAACTCTTCTTAAGAGTGAATAAAATCTGTGCTTTTAGCACAGGATTGAATTCAAATATATGTTCCATTTATTAAGAGGACCCAAAGGTAACCAAATCTCTTATAATAGTTCTCTGACCATTTACTTAAAATTAGACAGTCTTGGCCTAAAGATGCTACCTTGGTAGAGTTTAGTCCTGGTCATTAATATATATATATATATATATAATATATAATTATTAATTAATATAATTATTAATTATTATGTATTTTATTTATATCTATTATTATATTATATATAAAGTATATTATATTATAATTATTATATTTATTATTATATTAATATTTATAATTATTAATTAATTAATAATTAATATAATTATATATATGATAGTTATACATTCAACACCAAAAAGGAGGTACATTCATATGCAATTGAAATATATTATTAAAATATTGTATATTCCGGGTTGCATTTATGCAAAAATATCAGAGCATAGAAATAAAAAAAGATAAAAGACACAAACATATTTCTATAAATAAGTTGCACTGCACTATTGCATTCTGAAACAAAAGAAAAAGGATGCACTTATTAAAATTTCAAATTTGGCTCTTTAATCTGTATGGAATATTAAAAATAAAATGTTCATTATTTTACTTTTGTGATTGGTAACTGGTAACTCTTTTCTTTCTGTGCATGAGGCTTATTCATTGTTCTAATAGTTATTGATGCTTTCGATCTATGCACCAAGCAATTGTTATGAACATGGTACTTTATTTATTGAAGTGGTAATTTCACTTAACAAATAACTAAAAATACAAATTTATCTTGACCCCAGTGTAGTATAGCGATGCAAGCATTGGACTTGGAATCATAGGATTAATATATACTAGAACTGAAACCATGTGCAAATTACTTAACTTCTCAAAACCTGACTTCTCTCACTTGTAACTTGAGCAAATGATAGGGTTGGGGGTTAGGTATGAAAGAATTAACTTAGACAACATCCTCTTTTAGCCATTGTGAGCCTTATTTAATGTGAAAGCACATGGACTTTTACTGTAGTCACAAGGTCTAGTAAGAAGTACTGATATTTGGGGAAGGTGGGGGACTAGGCTTATATAGAAAGAAAGTTATATAGCCTGTTCAAGATGATGATGTAGTTTTAGAGTTTTTATGGTGGTTAAAGATTAAGGACAGAATAAGGGGGAATCTTATGACAAGAATTTTAGGGTTTTATGGTTAGTTAAATATTAAAGACAGGATAGAGAAGACACCAGTTAAAGAAGAAGAATGATGGGGGAGGGGGCACAGGATAAGGGAGATGAGTGATTCTTTTGTCACAAGTTAAGGAGTTTTATGGTATTTCAGGATTAGGGGGAAAGGACATTAGGACACTCAAATTAAAGGATGAGATACAGAATAAGCGCCCTCCTGATCGCTGTCCCCTTCCAGAAGAGGCCTCACAAAGTACAAAAAGCAAACCTTAATATTCTTCTTAACCCCTAGGTTACCACTTGTATTCACATCAATAAAGATTTTTTTTAAATGAATAAGACCTTTTGCAGCTGTGAAGTGTTTAGATGAAGAAGAGTAGCTATTTTCATTTTATATTTTGCTTTTTTTTTTTTTTTGGAGAGCAGTTGGGGTTAAGTAACTTGCCCAAGGCCACACGGCTAGGTTTTTGTTTGTGTGTGTTAAGTGTCTGAGGCCAGATCCAAACTTAGGTCCTTCTGACTCCAGGGCCAGCGCTCTACCCACTGTGCCACCTAACCGCCCCATTTTATATTTTTCTTATTTATGATTTCTATTTATTAATTAGTAAAACCAAAGTCTTTAAAAACTGATTTTCATTTAGTTGAAAAAACTGCTATTTTAAAGACTGTCTTCAAAAACAACTCCCATGTATCCATCAAAATTATGCAAAATCAATGAAATACCTATTGATACCTTTGTTCAATGTCCTTTTGATCCTTAATATTAGGAGATGCAGTAATATGTGAGAGATATGCTCATGTCAGGTATTAGCAACTGCTACAGAGGGAAATCCAACATACAAAGTCCAAGTTAAGGAGTAATTTCATATATAAAGTGGGGTACTCCTGAATTATTTTCTTTACATATGACATTGTGATGATTGTATCAAGTCTTACAACCTTACAGAGCCTCTTAAATGAGATACATATGTACTCACCAGAATTTGGTCCAACTTTCCATTCAGGAAAATTATAGAGTGGATGAGGAATACCTGTTGTCTAGATTATAGCTTGCAATTGGTTGGACAATCTATAAAGGTCACTTATCATTCTATATAATGATGCTCCAGTTCTCAAGACTGGATCATTAGAAAACATTACCTCATTCCCTAGGGAAGTTATCCAAATAGTTTCTGAATTCCCACTTTAATGGCAAGAGAGTACATACTAAGGTCAGTCTATTTAGTCAGAACCTGATCGTTATATGCTTTATTTGTAATCCAACTATATATAACAGTTAGTTTACCATTGGCCTAGTAGGCACCCATGCTTTCCCCTACTCCTGCTTTCCACCTTTTGTTTTAGGCACAGTAACCAAATTAATGCTGTCGTTGCTTCTGGAAAGAGTTTAGATCAACTTATCATTCATGTCAGGCTCTATATTAAAGCTACTTGGTTGCTGCTATGCTACATGCTTTGTCTCCCACTATTTTAATGTAAAATTTTTGATCCTTGGAGGAGACACCTTGAAGAAGGTGAAATTTGACTTGAATCTTGAAGGGAGTCAAGAATGCAAGGAAGTAGAAGTGAGAATGTAGAACATTCAATGTATGTATTTTAACCAGTAAAATGACCCATGGAGTGCTTGAGTATGATGGATATGTTGAATATGAGGAATATAAAGAAAGCCAGAGTCATTAGATCATAGTGTATGTGGAGGTATGTAAAGTGTAAGAAGAAAGGAAGGGGCCGGAATGAGGAGGAATTTAAATGTCAGAAAGATCCTGGAGGTAATAGAAGGCCTCTGGAGTTTATCTAGTTGAATGGAAACATAGACTCATGCTTTAGAAAAGTCACTTTAACAGATACATGGAAAATGGGTTAGAGTAGACATTGGAGAGAGGTAGGATAAAACCAGAAAGCTATTGCAACGGTCTTTATATTTAATGTTCTATGGCAGAGGTTCTTAAACTTCTTTGTGTGTGTGTGTGTGTGTGTGTGTGCATATGCACACACAGATACACACATATATATGAAAATATATTTCCTATAATTAGTTTAATTTTTTAGTTCTATATATCTGATTTTATGTATGAGTAGAGATGGAACCAACTCATTTTGGATTTGATATTGTAATTAAGAGTTTTTATTTGAGTGTTTGATTGAATTAAAAATATTTTCTCCTTAGGTATGACTTAGCAAAACTAAAATCGAGTAGTCTCAACTGACCTACACATGCCTTTACAAGCCTTATTCTAGCAAGGGCCCATTATTTTTACCAGATTATCAAAGATTACACACACACACACACACACACACACACACGCACACATACAATGTTACAGAGCCCATGTCTATGGAATTTGTCACCTACATGGATAACAAAAATGCTTTTTGTATTTGCATAAATATATTAGAAAGTAGTTTCATCTTTTGTATTCTTATTGAAAGCATCCATGGGGTGACTAATTTTAGTATCATATAGGACAGGATAGAAAAATTTCTTATCCTGTCCCCATATAATTTTGATGTCTGCTAGGATCTTATATTTTGAAAGCTCTTCACTCTCTGTAGTTTAGAGATTATGATTATTTGATAAGGAACTGCCCATATTGGTCTTAAATTATATGGATCAATGCTTTTCTAGGCATTTGTGGGCAAGAACTTGGTGTGTGACAATCTTATGATTTCAATAAAATTTAATGTTTGAATTTTCCACAGTAATTTGAGAACTCTATGGGATTTTTGACCTATTAGTTCATGAAAGAGATCAAATATCTAATGTCCAATTTTAGGAAGTAGTTCGTATCTTTATAAGTATTTGAAAGATGCCAAATTTGATTGGTGTTAAGGGTCTATAGTCTGTAGCAAAATGTTTCAGTTTTTGTCATATCCTTATTTAATCTATATTAAACACTAAATCTGGACTCCTTTAACCATTCTATAATTTTTAATAGGAGTGATCTGACCCGAATCATCATGACACAGGCTTTTATCAGACACTTATATCTGAAATAATGGTTGTCTGACTTCATGTAGATATATACTGTTGAAGGATTGAGGGATTTTTCATTCTTGACCTGGATCTTGGGCATTTCAGAGCTTCCAATGAGAAGTAAAAAAAAATAGTAGCAATTGAGAAATCCAGTGATGATGCTTGATAGTTTCAAAAGTGTTTCTGTAAACACTTTTGTGTTTTTTTAAAACTATTTTTCAGATGCTCTCTAAAATGTCTATCAATACTCTTCCTCCTATTTGGAAAGGAAGTGTTAAACTTTCTATAGTTGTCTGACGATTGGATTAATTATTTCATTTATATTGTATGGTAGATTTTTTTTTTGCTTTTGTTTTCATTTGGATACTTTCCAAACCTGTCATAGTCCATTTTACATTAAGATTTTATATTAAGACTGGGATAGGGTAACTTCTAATTAGTTTAAATGTATTCTTCCCACTTAACTTTGATTTCATGGTGCCAGTAAATCTTCTTTATAACTTCAGCAATAGCCTTCTCCTTGATAACATTTGTGTCTTAATATCAGTGTATTCTGCTTGGAGGGGACTAGGGTATCATCTTCATTCATTGGTTCAGTGTGATCTCTGTTGTCCAGTTCAATGCCTGACATTGTTAACTATCTTTTTATAGTTACAGAACTGTATGTATTTAAAATGTTGGTTGTTGTGATTTGTGTTTGTGTTTGTTGTGATTTTTTGTGATTATTGGAGAATTTCCATGAGATGAAGTAGCCATTTAATATTTTGTTTCAGTGGTGCCATGTAACTTGATTTCATTACTATACATTCATTCATTAAAAATGAATGAATGAATGAAAGAGTAAAAGAAAATTTATTGAGAATTTAGTATATATCAAGAATTAAACTAAGCATTGAGTATACACATAGAAAAGCAAGCTACTCCTTGTGTGACAGCTGATACAGAGGGAAAAGTGGCTGAGGCAAGGCAGCCACTGCCATGTGGCTGCTTCAGAACTCCTGGTCTACAGATCATAGGGGGACCAAGCGTCCAGTCTGAGGCATAATCATTCTTGCTTTAACCTGCTTGGATCTGGATTGCTTTCTAGAGTGGAGGTCCTGGGGTGTGTGACCAGTTGCCAGAACTGGTGGAGGCTTCATAGAAGGCACCCAACTAATAGCTCCAGTAGCTGCAAAAATCCCAGCAATTGGGATGAAGCAGAGTTCTACTGTGGCAAAAGTCAAGTAATTGAGTGGCAACATGAGAAAGCAAAAGGGGGCAAAGCAAACAGAGCAATCTGACATTAGAATCCTATTTGGGGGACAAAAAAAGATCAAAGCATGGAACAGGTAGAAGACAGTGAAGTCAGAATTACTGCACCAAAAGTTTCCAAGAAAAATATGATCTGGTTAGAGGCCATAGAGGACCTTAAGAAGGATTTTGAAAAGCAAATAAGAGAAATGGAGGAAAAATTAGGAAGGGAAATGAGAATGATGCAAGAAAATCATGAAAAGAGAGGCAACAACCTGAATGAAGAAAATTACACCATAAAAAACAGATTAACTCAAATGGCAAAAGAGGCTCAAAATGCCAATGAGGAAAAGAATGCCTTAAAAAGCTGAATTTGCCTGAAAACGTTCAACACTCAGTAGGGCATTAAGAGTCAGCATGAGACAAAGGAAGAACAGTCTCAGATCACCAGCCAAGTGACTGGGCAGATCAGTTGGCAGCGTGAGGGCATCAAATATCATCAGAATGAGCTCTTCCTGGATGTGCTAGAGAGCGTCAACCTGCTGATGTCTCCTCAAGGGCAGGTGCTTAGTGCTCACTTCTCTGGACGGGTTGTGATTAAGAGCATGTCCAAGTGTAAGTTTGGGATGAATGACAAGATTGTTATTGAGAAGAGGGGCAAGGGAATGATGGATGAGACAGGCAAGAGAAGGAAGCAGTCCATCTCCATAGATGACTGCACCTTCCACCAGAATGTGAGGCTCAGCAAATTTGAGTCTGAAGGAAGCATCAGCTTTATTCCCCCTGATGGAGAGTTTGAGCTTATGAGGTACCAGACCACAAATGACATTGTCCTTCCCTTCTGAGTAATCCCCCTGGTGAAGGAGGTGGGACAGACCAAACTGAAAGTCAAAGTTGTCATTAAGTCCAACTTCAAACCTTCCTTGCTGGCCCAGAAAATTGAGGTCCAGATCCCAACACTACTAAACAAAAGTGGGGTTAAAGTGATCTGCATGAAGGGAAAAGCCAAGTCCAAGGCAAGTGAGACCACCATATTGTGGAAGATCAAGTGAATGACAAGAATGAAGGAATCACAGATCAGTGTGGAGAATGAAGTGCTACCAACCAATGACAAGAAGAAGTGGGCCCAACCTCCAATCTCCATGAAATTTGAGGTACCGTTTGCACCCTCTGGACTGAAGGTATGACACTTAAAGGTGTTTGAACCCAAGCTAAACTACAGTGACCACAATATCATCAAATGGGGGTGCTACATTGGCCACAGTGGCATTTATGAAAACTGCTGCTAGCTGCCCAGCAAGGTCTCAAACCTTCACCAAGTTGGATGGCCCCTGGGGAGGAGCCAGGCTGGGATGCCTGCCCCACCTTCTTCATCTCAGTTTCTCCTCCCTGCATTACTGCACAGCCCATGAACAAGCCCCTAGGCTAGGTCTGGACTGACCCTACCAGAAGGGGGTGAACAGAGTGTCCCAGAGGCCCCTGAGGCTCCCCCATCCCTCATTTTGGCCATCCCAGCCACGCTCTGGACTCTTTGAGTTTTGTGACCAAAGCCAGGCCAGGGTCTCCTGGTTGCCAAGCCTCTGTCCCACTCCAGAGGTGGCGGGGGGGGGGGGGCGCTGCCTGGAGTGCCATAGCCCCAGACTGTGCACCTCCCTGAAAGGCCAGTAACTCCCTCCATCCCCTGCTGAACCCTCCCCCTGCTTTGGGATAGTGTGAGTTCTATTTTGTACACATGTGACTTGTCCAGTTATCGACCCAATAAATTATGTAGAGGGGAGGAAAAAAAAGCTGCATTTGCCAGATGGAAAAAGAATCTCAAAAGCTCACTGAATAGAATCATTCCTTTAGAATTAAGTTGCAGAAAATGGAAGCTAGTGACTTTATGGGAAATCAAGATACTATTAAACAGATCCAAACAAATGAAAAAATAGAGGGAAATGTGAAATATCTCATTGGAAAAGCCAGTGACCTGGAAAATAGATCCAGTAGAGATAATTAAAAATTATTGGACTACCTCAAAGCCATGATCAAAAAGAAAAGGAACCTAGAAATAATCCTCCAAGAAATTCTCAAGGAACATTGCGCTGATATTTTAGAAACAGAGGGAAAATAGAGTTTGAAATAACCCACCAATCACCTCCTGAAAAAGATCCCAAAAAGAAAACTCCTGGGAATATTATAGACAGGTTCTTGAGTTCCCAGATCATGAAGAAAATATTACAAGCAGTGAAGAAGAAACAATTTGAATATTGTGGAAAGTCAATCAGGATAACACAGGATCTGGCAGCTTCTACTTTGAGGGATTGAAGGGCTTAAAATATAATATTCTGGATAGCAATTTTATATTTCTTTTGAGTCCTGCATTTGAAAATCACTTTTTTATTCAACTCTTGTCTTGTCCTGAAGAATTCTTGAAAGTGCTCCATTTAATTAAATTTCCATTTTTCCCTTGATATATTATACTCAGTTTTACTGGGTAGATAATTTGTGTTTATTTGCTTTCTTCCCCTCCCCCTTGCAAAAATCATATTTAAAGCTCTTAGATCCTTTGATGTGGAAGCTGCTAAATCTTGCACTATCTTTATTGTGGCTCCACAGTGTGGTCTCTCTCTCTCTCTCTCTCTCTCTCTCTCTCTCTCTCTCTCTCTCTCTCTCTTTCCTTCTTTATTTCCTTCTTTCTTTCCTTCTTTCTTTCTTTCTTTCTTTCTTTCTCTCTTTCTTTTTCTCTTTCTTTCTCTTTCTTTCTCTCTTTCTTTCTCTCTTTCTTTCTTTCTTTCTTTCTTTCTTTCTTTCTTTCTTTCTTTCTTTCTTTCTTTCTTTCTTCCTTCCTTCCTTCCTTCCTTCCTTCCTTCCTTCTTTCTTTCTTTCTTTCTTTCTTTCTTTCTTTCTTTCTTTCTTTCTTTCTTTCTTTCTTTCTTTCTTTCTTTCTTCTTGAGGGCAATTGGGATTAAGTGACTTTCCCAAGGTCACATGGCTAGTCAGTTTGTAAGCGTCTGAGGCTGGATTTGAACTCAGATCCTCCTGACTCCAGGGCCAGTGCTCTATTTACTGCACCATCTAGCAGCCCCTGTTGTCCCTTTCTCTTTGTTTGAAGTATTTACTCTTTGAGTTGGGAGCTCTGAAATTTGGCTTTAATATTCCTGGGAATTTTCACTTTGAACCCTCTTTTAGATAAATTACTGGAATTTTTCAGTTTCTTGATTGCCCACTAAATATGGGATATCAAGGCCGATTTGCTTGATAATTTCTTGAAATATATCTAGGTTCTTTCTTTGATCTTGAGTTTCAAGTATTCCTATAATTCTTAAATTATATCTTCTTGATCCATTTTTCATGTTACTTGCTCTTCCAATATAATCGTTCTTATTTTCTTCTATTTTTTTTTACCATTCTTTTGATTTGATTTTATTGTTTCCATTCTTTTAATTTTGTTTTATTGTTTCTTGTTGTTTCGTGTGGTCATTACCTTCCACTTGTCCAATTCTGATATTTAAGACATTATTTTCTTTATTGAGCTTTTGTACCTCCTTTTCCATTTGGCCAAATTATGCTTTTTAAGGTTTTATTTTCTTCATTATTTTTGGGCCTCTTTTACTACACTCTTGTCTTTCCATAATTTTCTTCCTTTGTTTTTATTTCTTCACCTGTTTTTCCTCTATCATTCTTATTTCATTTTGAAATTTGTTTTAGCTCTTCCTGGAGCTTTGTTTTTTGTTCCATGTCTAATTCATATTTTTTCTTTAAAGATTTGCTTCTAGTTATTTTGATTTCATTGTTTTCTTCTTACTTTGTGTCTTGATCTTCCCTGTCACCATAACAGCTTTTTATGTTCAGGTTCTTTTTCATTGTTTGCTCATTTTCCCCTACCTTACTTTTTTTTTTTTTTGGTTTGGAACTTTATGTTTGGGCGTTGGTGCCAATGTGGAGGGTAAGTCAGTCTCTCTTTATCTATCTCTAGAATTAGTTCTGGAAATTTCTAAGTTTTCAGTGCTTCCAAGGTGATGTGTTCTGGGAGAAGTTTAGTCAATGTTCTCTTCTTGTATACACTGATCCTTAATCAGGTAGGGTGCCTGATTCCTTGGGACTGCAATATATGCTGCTCCTCAAGGCCCCTCCTCCCTTGGGATTGGGAATGATCCTGTCCTCAGTGTCCCTTTTCCTTTGGAACTGGAAGTGATATTGCTCTTCAAATTTCCCACTCTTTCTTGACTGAAAGGAAAAACAAAGCAACAACAACAACAACAACAACAAAAAAAAACCTCTTCTCTGACCTTGAAGTATAGACCAGAAGTGGGTATAGGCAATGAAGTAGCCAAATAATATCTGGTCCTGTGTCTAGCACTAACATAGAGGTGCCCTGAAATCTCTTTTGGAGCAGTTGCCTGGTCCCTTTACCTTCTCTGCCTTGAGAAATCCAGAAACTACTCCTCCTGTTATTATCACCTAGGCCTACCACTACCATCCATATAGGCTCCAGGCCAGCCTCCACTCCCATGTCATAGATTTCTCTTTCCAACCTCCTATGCTGTCTTGGGCTGGAAGAATAGCACATTCTCATCTTTTGTTGTGTCTGCCACGGAAGGATTCAATTTGAGGCATCTTTTTAAAGTTGTCCGGAGGTTAATGTTGGGAGAGCTTTCGTGACTTTTTTTTTTTACTCCACCATTTTTGTTCATTATCCAGAAGTCTATGAGTATTAGATGTTCTAAAATTCCTTATTCCCTGGATTCTTTGCTTCTCCTCTCCTTTCTTCCTCTCTTTCTACTCTTTTTCTCTCCTCCTCTCTCCTCTATTCTTTATCTTTTCTTCTCTTCTTCTGTCCTTTCTTTTCTTTTCTCCTCTCTTCTGCTTTTCTCTTTTTACCTCAGCTCTATTTTCCTTTCCCTTCTTGCCTTAACTTATGTTCCCCTTCCTTTAACTGAGCAAGCAGTATTATTCAAATTTTTCACTATTTGAACCAGATAAATATTGATGTAAATTTTCATTACATTCCATATATTCTTAATAGTTCTAGCAAGTCTTCCACATCATTTTTTGATGCCTGTCCTAAAATAGAATTACTTGATAGCTCTATTTTTCCTTCTATAGTTCTTAATCTATCAACAGCTGTCTAATATACTCATATTTATTTTCTGAAATATTTTAACACTTTTTGTCAGATGCTTTGGTAGAACATTTGTTCATGATTGTTATAGTATATATTCACTGTTTTTTTTGAATGACTGTTTTGATATAATTTGTTGCTAGTTAATTTCATGCTGTCAAATAGAATTTAAAAATACTTCTTATCAAAGTATATTCATCTCCTTTGAAAAATTGTTTCCACCTTAATGCTCTTTTATATCATACATACCATTGTTACTTATAATTTCTGTAGTAAAGATTTGCAGTGCCCTCAGGTTTTTTGATTTGCTTTCTTTGCATTTTATTGGCTCTTGATTTCCTTTCCCATTTTATTTCATCTACATTGGGGATTGAATTCAGGTGTGTGTGTGTGTGTGTGTGTGTGTGCGCTTTTTATTTAAATCGTTATTTTTCTACTGATCAGTAATTACCTTCCTGTGAAACATAGATTAAGAATTTCATTGACAAAAATCAGAATGAAAACCTTGTTTATGTCAGAGTAGTTCTTATACAGTCTTTATTATGCTGTAGTACTAGAATAAAGAAACTATTCATGTCTTTAGTCCATATTATGCACATTTGTAGTTTGCTTACTTTAATAGGGTACACAATCTGCACTGAGGCATTTATAAGTGGTGGAGACATCGGTATTTCTGATTTGTTCTGGTATATCTTGCTTTTTTTTTTTTGGTACCAGCACACTGTTATATTCTGTTTCAAGCAGATAGAGCCATTATGAATAATACAAGACTGCAATCTTATCATACATTTGTGTATTTCTTAGATTAAGAGATGGAGTCACATCACCTTGACTGGAGTGTTAATCCAATCAGTGACATAATCAGAACCCAAGTTCTTAGCATTTTATTATCATTCCAGATCAACATAGCTACTGTAACAGTGCCAGGGTACAAAGTTTACCTCACCCTCAACCTAGCTGGAATTCCCGTATTTTGCTATCCCTGCCTCCCACCCAAAACAGAGATAAGTTGAAATTAGATCAGATTATCATGATTATTATCATATTTCCATCCAGAAGGACTTACCAGTGTCAGGAAAGTAGTACAATGAGATTCTGAGGCTGATAAGTAAGAAAAAAATCTTATATAAGACTCAAAAAATTCAATTATCATTTATAAAGTATGGTGACAGGCATATCTAAAAAGATTTCTGTGTTACTAATAACTTGACATTATTAATCCAATATTAAGATTTCAAGTTATTATCCTCTTGGATCTAAAGCATTAAGATTGATAATTTATTCTTTTTTTCTTACTGTTTGAATCTCCATCTTTTCTCCACAAGGAGACATTTACAGCAAGGAGTCTTCTTAGGGCCAGAATAAAAAAAAAAATCTCCTTTCACCGCTCTTATGTAGTGTTCTCTTGGGTTCTGTGTTTAGAGGACCACTGAGGAATTAGAGGTAGGTCAAATGGAGAAGTACTATTAGCTGCCCTCTCCTTAGGTATGCCTGATCCTCTATATTCCTGAGGAAGCAAAAGTTAGAAAACATATGATAAATTGTACATCAATAAGAATCCAGCCACCCTCCTCACTGTCCCAATACTAAGGCAAGGTACTCATAAGGAATCTGGGGATTTGATTCCTTCAAATCAAATCAAGTGTTCTTTCATTAATATTATTTCTTTGGGAAAGTATGAGTAGCATCATGCTTAAACTAAATTTTCTTTTTTTTTTCTTTTTGCTCAAGTACACTGACATAGACCAACATTGAGTATGTCCAAAAACTGATGAATTGTTCCTTTGAGTGAAGCTACAGGATAAACTGTAACTTGAATTTCAGGGTTAAGGAACCACAGTATTAGGATCACTTGCTTTGAACAGAGAATATTCTAGAAAGCAAGTTATTAAAGACAACAGGCAGAATACATAGCACAAAGTTCATAACCACTCACAGCAGGTTTGGTGAACCACCAACAGATTAGGTTATGAGAACCATACTTAATTAACCAGACAATAACTTAGAATTCGTAGCATGTTAGAAATTAAAGGGATTGCTGAGGTTGTCTAGCCCAACCTTCTTATTTTATAGATGAGGAATATGAAACTAGATGCTTGAAGTTGTATCAGAAAGACTATAACTACAAACCAGAGATTCCAAACTAATAGTGTCCCTATAGTACAGAGATGAGGAAGGGAGTAAAGGACTATGTGATAAAGCTTGGTTGATTTAAAATAAAATCAAGAGGGTGGAGCCAAGATGGAGGAGTAGAAACAGCACTTCCAAGGTGCTGTCTCCCACACCACTTCAAAATCATGTAAAAGGGGACTCAGAACAACTTTTGGAGCTCCAGCACCCACAGAAAGACACAGAGAGGCTAACCTCCTACTGAGGACAGCCCAGCAGCCCTGCAGGGAGTGGTCAGTGCAGCAATCTAGGAGCCAACAGTGCAGTGCTCTGGGAGCCAAGCCCAGGCCCCAGTCAGCTGCAGTTTTAGCCCCAGGGCGGCCAGGCCAGCACACGGCTGGAGGGATGCCAGAACACCAGCAGCTGTGGTGATTCCAGAATTATCAACACAGATATGCCTAGGAAAAAGTGAGAGGTTAGTGCCCTATGGACTTTGGGACCAGTATTTGGGAGCACATCAGCTTCTTCCCCTGGGGGAAAGAAGCAGCTGAGGAGCCCCAGCACTGAGGCCATTTTGAAGCTTCAGTTGCAGCTTCAGGTCGTGGCCTTCAGACTGTAGGAGGATCCAGAATTCAGTCTTGGGGGGTGGTGGTAATTGCTCTTGCTTTAACCTCCATGGATTTGGATTGTGGTCTGGGGTGGAGGTCTTGGGGTGGGTATCCAGCAAGCCAGAGCATGTGGAGGATTCACAGAGGCCACCCAATTAATACCGCTTAAAGTTGTGAAGACCCCAACCTTTGGGATGGAAGCTCCCCTGTCTGGCGGCAGAGTCCTACTGTGGCAAGAAGCCCAAAACTCAAGTAATCAAGTGGCAAAATGCCTAGGCAAAAAAAATAAATAAACAGAAAAATTCAACATTAGACACCTATTTTGGGGGCAAAGAGGATCGAAGCATGGAACAGGAGGAGGTCTGTGAGTCTTGCTCCAAGAGCCCCAAATGAAAATATGAGTGGGTTACAGGCCACATAGGACCTTAAGAAGGATTTTTAAAACCAAATAAGAGAAGTGGAGGAAAAATTGGGAAGAGAAATGAGAAGGATGCAGGAAAAGTATGAAATGACAGTCAACAGCCTGACTGAGGAAAATAACACCTTAAAAAACAGACTAACTCAAAAGGCAATGGAGGCCCAAAAGGGCAATGAGGAGAAGAATGCCTTAAAAATCAGAATTTGCCAGATGGAAAAAGAATCTCCAAAGCTCACTGAGGAGATTCATTCCTACAGAATTAGACTGGAGCAAATGGAAGCTAGTGACTTTATGAGACATAAAGATGCTGTTAAACAGATACAAACAAATGAAAGAATAGAAAGCAGTGTGAAATATCTCATGGGAACAACCATTGACCTGGAAAATAGATCCAGGATAGACAACCAAAAAAATTATTGGACTATCTGAAAGCCATGATCAAAGAAAGAACCTAGAAATCATCCTTCAAGAAATTCTCAAGGAAAATTTCCCTGATGTTTTAGACCCAGAGGGCAAAATAGAGGTTGAAAGAATCCACAGATCACCTCCTGAAAAAGATCCAAAAAAGAAAACTCCTAGGAATATTATAGCCAGGTTCCAGAATTCCCAGATCAAGGAGAAAATACTCCAAGCAGCCAGGAAGAAACAATTTCAATATTATGGAAACACAATCAGAATAGCACAGGACCTGGCAGCTTTTACACTGAGGCATTGAAAGGCATGGAATATGATATTCCAGAGGGCAAAGAGCTGGGATTAAAACCAAGAATCACCTACCCAGCAAAACTGAGTATCTTGTTTCAGGGGAAAATATGATCATTCAGTGGAATAGAGGACTTTCAAGCATTCTTGAGGAAAAAACCAGAGCTGAATAGAAAATTTGACATTCAGACACAAGAAGCAAGAGATGCTTGAGAAGGTAGTCAGGGAAAAAAAATCAAAAAGTACTTATCAGCGTTGAACTATTTACATTCCTACATGGAAATATATTAACTGTGACTGATGGAACCTTTCTCATTATGAAAATAATTGAAAAGGGTATGAATATGAATATGAAACATATGAATACCTATGTGAATGTTTGTATATATGTTTACATGTATGCATGGATAAAGGGCACAGGTTGAATTTGGTGGGAAGGGATGATACTTAAGGGGTGAAGTTAAGAGTTGAAAGAGGAAAGTGGCAAGAGGAGATGGAGAGAGACAGGGTAGGGTAAACTATCTCATGTAGAAGAAGCAAGGGGCAGTGTTTGCAGGGGAGGGGAAGAACAGGAAGGCAAAAAGGAAAATCATAATCTCATTGAATTTGGCTCAGGGAGAGAACAACATACATACTAAATGGGATATCTCACCCTGCAGGAGACTAGGGGTATGGGGAATGAGAGCGGCGATGATGGAGGGGAGGGATTCTGGGAAGAGGGGAGGTTGGAAGTACCCACTTTTGAAGAGCGACAGGATCAAAGTAGGGAATGGACCAGGTGGGGGTTGGGATGGGTGGGAGGGAAATATAAGCAGTCTTTTACAATATATCTACTATAGTAATGTTTTGCATAGCTATACATGTACAAGACATACTGAATTGCTTATCTTCCCAGAGGGGGTGGGTGACAAGGGGGGAAGGGAATAGATCTGAAATGTTTCAAATATATATATATGTATATGTATATATATAAATACTATTAATACTATTTTACATGTAATTGGGAGATAAGATGTGCAGGCATTGGGGCACAGAGATTCACCTTGCCCTAATGGAAAAGTCAAAGGGAGTATGGGAGAAGATATGGGAGAGAGCAGATTGGATGAGGGGATATCATGTGGGACTGCTATTCTGTGGTGGTATGTAGGGGAATATTGGGGAAAAAAATTGTAACTCAAAATCTGCTGGAAATGAATGATGTAAACCAGAAGTTAATAAAGCATTTGTTAAAAAATAAAATGAAATAAAATAAATACTTATAATCCAATATAGATTTTTTTGTCTGGCTAAATATATTTTCAATTAGGGTACATGTCTGTATTCCAGTCTTACTAGAGTGACTTGACCTAAGAATTGCAACAAGCACTGTGGGCTTTAGATAATATCAAACACCATTAAAAGGCCAGAACTAAGACATTAACTGGTAATATAACATAACATTTAACATCTTACCAGATCCCCATTTGAGTCTAAAAGATTAATTGTCTTTAGATTCGTTTCCTTAGGAATGTTCAGGTTGGTCAAGAAGGCATATAGAAGCTATAAATTGTTTAGTATATACAGACAAATAGTTTATGCCACAACCTTGCATTCTATTCAGTCTTGCTATATCAAACTTAGTTTTATTTAGAACTCTAGAGTTTTCCTTTCTGCTTTCAATGTTTAGCTCAAGTAGAATTGAAAAGTAAAATAAAGCATATTGAACGGTATAAAGTTATGGCCACAGAACAGAACTTCATTCACAGCTTTAATTTAAATACAAATCTTAAAAGACTCTAAAGAGACACATTTTAACTATAGCCTTAAGTCTGTACTAAAATTGTACTCAAAAAACTACTTCACAAGGATGGTGTATGTATCAACTTTTAAATTAGGATTTCAGTAACTTAGCCCTTTAAAGTACTAGCAAATCATCTTCTCCTTTTTTTATCCAGGTATCAATGAGTCAGAAATTACGTGAGGAAGATTGGGACATGGATTCAAAATTTTCTAACATAGTTTCCTTTGTAACTTCTCAGTGCAATCTTTTTTTTTCTTTTCTTTTTGGATGGCAGTTGGGGTTAAGTAACTTGCCCAAGGTCACACGGATAGGTTTTTGTTTGTGTGTGCTTTAAGTGTCTGAGGCCAGAACCGAACTCAGGTCCTTCTGACTCCAGGGCTCTTCTCATTATGCCACCTAGACACCCCTCAGTGCAATCTTTCTAATGAAGGTTGCAGAACACTTTTTAAAACAGTCCAACTATATTTAACTGTCAAAGAGATATTTCAAATTATTAATGCAAGCCAACAATACATCTATTTTTAATGAGATGAGGTTATGTTAGTTAGAACTTTCCCCTACATTAAAAAGTCATTCTCCTTATATTAAAAATGTTCAAAGAAAATTATTTTCCCCTTTCTAACTGTTTAGATTGAGTTTGACTATTGTTTAACTCTCTGTCTGTCTCTCTCTCACTTTCTCTCTCATCTCTTTTATTTTATCTTTCTTTTCCTCACATTGTTTAAAACAGTCATGCATAATATGCTAGGATAAACATGCAATAGCTGTTTTTGTTGTATTCTTTGGTGTTCCAGAACATACTGTGTTAAGTTCCTTTTGTTCTCTAATTCATGTTATGGAGTGACATAATAGTGACAAATCTTCTAATGTTACTATCTAAGCTTGAGCTCATCCCACTTTAACCAGCAGTCATCCATGATATACCACACATTATTTCTATTTGATATTGAATGCACTTGAACAGAAGGTGCAGAAAGGGAACCAAATGTGAGAGTCTGGGAACTTGAAGTCATAGGTAGTAATTGGTAATAATGAAACCAAGTGGTCTAGGTACAAATGTGACAGTGAAAAAGATATCTTAGAAATGAGTAAGTACTAAAAACTTGTTATTAAGACTACAAGACCCAGCATGCCATTAATTGATTAAAGTTTAAATAGTCTAAAATGACTTTTTCTTGAGAAATTATCTCAAATTTTTAATTGAAATCACCAGGAAGATAACACTCACTCTACAGGAATTGATGGATATATGGTGAGGCAGAGGTTGCTAGAGAGTAGAGATAGAAATAACATGGTAAGTGTAGCTTAACTCTTGCAGGTAATATGGAAGAGTTAATCTTTCTTCCCCAATTTGGATCCCTTCTCACCTTATCAGGCTTGGGTTGCCAGTAAATACTTGTGACCTATATACCTCTCTCCAATAAATGCTTTCTAAAACTTTGAATTCCAATTGACTTGGAGATCCATGTCAAAGGGGAGAATTCTAGTAACCAATGAGGTATCACAATGGAGAAAGGGATTAGCAAGTACATAGTAAATTTTAGTGATGCCTTTGTGCACTGGTACATAGTGCCCCTCTATTCCTCCTCACAAAAGGGTAATATATAATACTTTGAATACTTACCTGAACCCATTGATCAACAAGAAATTTATAAACTCTTAGTATGTGCCAGCATTGTTCTAAGTATTAGTGATACAAAGAAAGGCAAAAATCATGTACCTGTCCTCAAGAAGTTCACTTTCTAATCTGGAAGACAACATGTAAAAATCTATGTTGTTTATAAGATGTAATGTGTTAATGGGAGGGGCATTCAGAGGGTTATAGCTAGTTGTATGAAATAGTAGTGGGGTTATTGGGGTGAATAAGAAAAATCTCCTGTGGAAAATGGGATTTGAGAGGAGCCTCCAGGAAGCCAGGAGGCAGAGGTGAGAAGAGAGAGTACTAAATTGCTTGCAAATTATAGAGAAAATTTTTTTTTTAAACAAATACTTTATTAACTTCTGTTTTACATCATTCATTTCCGCCAGATTTTGAGTTACAATCATTTTCCCCCCATTATTCCCCTACCCAACCTCCCAGAATAGCAGTCCCACAAGATATCGCTTCCTCCAATCTGCTCTCTCCCATACCTTCTCCCATACCCCCATCGACTTTTCCATTAGAGGAAGATGAATCTTTGTGTCCCAATGCCTGCACATCTTATCTCCCAATTATAGGAAAAAGAGTATTAATAATAGTATTTATATATATATTTGAAACATTTAATGTTACGACCTTGAATTTCAGATCCATTTCCTTCCTCCCTTGTCACCCATTCCTTCTTGGGAGATAAGTAATTCAGTGTATGTTGTACATGTCTAGCTATGCAAAACATTATCATAGTAGATATATTGTACAAGGCTGCTTATAATTCCCTCCTACTCATCCCACCCCCCACCTGGTCCATTCCCTTCATAATCCTGTCCCTCTTCTATAGTGGGTACTTCCAACCTCCCCTCCCCCCAAGGATGCCCTCCCATCCATCATCCCTCCTCTCATCCCCCTTCCCCCTATCCTGCTGCAGGTTGAGATATCCCATTTAGTATGTATGTCATTTTCTCCCTGAACCAAATTCAATGTGAATGTGGTTTTGCCTTTTTAGCCTTCCTTATTCTCCCCCTCCTTTGCACCCACTTCCCCTACATGAGATAGTTTACCCTACCATGTCTCTCCCCATCTCCTCTTGCCACTTTCCTCTCTCACCTCATAATTTCATCCCTTGAGTACTCTCCCTTCCCAACAAAATCAACCTATGCCCTCTATCCATATATAACTGTAACCATATACACACACATTCACATATGTATTCATATGACCACACCCCCTTCTTCCATTATTTTCATAGTGAGAAAGATATCATCAGTCACAGTTATTGCTTTTCCATATAGGAATGTAAATAGTTCAACTTTGATAAGTTCCTTTTGATTTCTTTTCCATGATTACCTTCTCAGGCATCTCTTCCTTCTTGTGTCTGGATGTCAAATTTTCTATTCAATTCTGGTTTTTTCCTCAAGAATGCTTGAAAGTCCTCTATTCCACTGAATGACCATATTTTCCCTGAAACAAAATACTCAGTTTTGCTGGGTAGGTGACCCTTGGGTTCATTCCCAGTTCTTTTGCCCTCTGGAATATCATATTCCATGCCCTTCGATCCCTCAGTGTAGAAGCTGCCAGGTCCTGGGCTATTCTGATTGTGTTTCCACAATATTGAAATTGTTTCTTCCTGGCCGCTTGTAGTATTTTCTCCTTGATCTGGGGATTCTGGAACCTGGCTATAATATTTCTGGGAGTTTTCTTTTTGGGATCTTTTTCAGGAGGTGATCTGTGGATTCTTTCAACCTCTATTTTGCCCTCTGGATCTAAAACATCAGGGCAGTTTTCCTTGAGAATTTCTTGAAGGGTGATTTCTAGGTTCTTTCCTTGATCATGGCTTTCAGGTAGTCCAATAATTTTTAAATTGTCTCTCCTGGATCTATTCTCAGGTCAGTGGTTCCCATGAGATATTTCACATTGCCTTCTAATCTTTCATTTGTTTGGATCTGCTTAACAGCATCTTGATTTCTCATAAAGTCACTAGCTTCCATTTGCTCCAGTCTAACTCTGAAAGAATGAATCTCCTCAGTGAACTTTTGAGATTCTTTTTCCATCTGGCAAATTCGACTTTTTAAGGCATTCTTCTCCTCATTGCCCTTTTGGGCCTCCTTTGCCATTTGAGCTAGTCTATTTTTTAAGGTGTTGTTTTCCTCAGTCAGGCTGTTGACCCTCATTTCATACTTTTCCTGCATCCTTCTCATTTCTCTTTCTAATTTTTCCTCCACTTCTCTTATTTGATTTTTAAAGTCCTTCTTAAGGTCCTCTATGGCCTGCAACCCGCTCATGTTTTCCCCTGGGGCTTTTGGAGCAGGACTTCTGACCTCACAGTCCTTTTCCCGCTCTATGCCCCCAAAATAGGAGTCTAGGGTTGCATTTTTCTGTTTCCTTTGCCTTGGCATGTTGCCACTTAATTGCTTGACTTTTGGGCTTGTTGCCTCACTATGGCTTTAAGGCCAGCTAGAGGAATTTTCGTCCCGAACGTGTGGGGGTCAACTTCCATTTCTGGCAAGCTGTAAACCCACCCACAACTTCCACCCTAGATCACAATCTAGATCCAGGGAGGTTAAAGCAAGAGCGATTACCCCCCAAGACTGATCGCTGGATCTCCCCACGATTTGTAGGCTGGGAGCCGGAAATGCCTCTGAAAACTACAAAATGGCGTGTCTCCTCAGCGGCTTCTAGCCCCCAGGGGAGGGAGCTGACGCATTCCCCAAATACAGGTCCCAAAGTCCATAGGACACTAACCTCTTACTTTGTCCTAGGCATGTCTATGTTGATAATTCTGGAATCTCCACAGTTCCTGGTGTTCTGGGGTTCCTCCAGCCGGCTGCTGGCCCTGCCGCCCTGGGGCTAAAACCTCGGCTCACGTGGACCTGGGCTCGGCTCGGCTCCTGCGCTCTGCGCGCTGCCGGCTCCCAGACCACTGCGCTTTTCCTCCCTGCAGGGTGCTGGGCTGTCCTCAGCGGGAGGTTAGCTTCTCTGTGTCGTTCTGTGGGTGCTGGGGCTCCAGAAGTTTTTCAGAGTCCTTTTTTACATAGTTTGTGGAGAATCTGGGGGCAGAGAGGCTTGGATGAGCTGTTTCTACTCCGCCATCTTGGCTCCGCCCCTTCACTCCGAGAAAATTTTAAATAGAAGGCAGTTACCAAAATTCCACAACACTGTTAGGAGGCAGGGATTTAGAAAAGATACACAACTATGTATATCACTTTAAAATGTGTCCCTACTTTGTAAGTGATAATAAATATCTAAATTCATTGTAGATTAATCTTAGAAATCATAGGACCTCACTCATGAATGAATACTTAAAAATATTTAAGTGCTTATCATGTGCCAGAGGCAGTGAGGTGGCATCATGGATAGAGCACTGGGTCTGGAGTCTGGAAAATCTGAATTCAAATCTGCCCTCAGATACTTACTTGATGTGTGAACCTGGGCAAGTCACTTACCTCTGTTCACCTCAGTTTCCTGATATGCAATATGAGCTGCAGAAGGAAATGGCAAACCACTCTAATCTTTTTGCCAAGAACATCCCAAATTGCATCATGAAGAATCAGACATGACTGAAATAATGTAACAATAACTAGTATGTTGCAGAGGATGTACTGAGGTGCAGGTAAAAATACAGAAAATAATATAGGCCCTGCCCTCAAGAAGTTTCATTATAATTGTGAAAAAAAGGTTAGAAATAGAGGGGCATGGTGACAGGGAGGGATGTTTTAGTCTCAGAAGTCTCAGGAATGGTGAGTGGAAATATAAGGAAATTTTGATATATCCTTTCCAAGAATGGAACTGGAAGATGATTATTATTCTTAGAGGTAAAGGAGGAAGTAGAGATTTGCATGCACTGTGTAGCATGTCACAAAAGTGGTCAGGGTATAGTGAGGTGAGTTTGGGTCAAAGACTAGATATATCAAACTCTCAGCAATTAGGAGTCCAGGGCAAGAGCTAAGTGATGAAGTAACGAAGGGCTAGACTGATGACTTGACTCAAGAAACATAAATACTGGGGTGGCTAGGTGGCACAGTACCAGCCCTGAAGTCAGGAGGACCTTAGTTCAAATCCAGCCTCAAACACTTAACACTTATTAGCCCTGTGACCTTAGGCAAGTCACTTAACCCCAATTGCCCTGCCCTCCTCCCTTAAAAAAAAGAAAAAAAAAAGTGTTTCATATGCAAAAACAAAAAGAAACAAAACAAAACCAGGAAAGAGAAATGTTTATAAAAACATATTTTTTAAAATTATAGCTTCTTTAAAGTAGCAGTCTTGGGGCAGCTAGGTGGCACAGTGAGTAAGAGTGCTGGACCTGGAGTCAGGACGACCCGGGGTGGGTCCCAGCCTCAAAAAATGAGCACCTACACATAAAATAATGACTGGCCATGTAACCTTGAACAAGTTACTTAACCCCAATTGCTTAAAAAAAAAATAAAGAAGCAGTTCTGCTTGTTTATGTCTCTGAATTTCATTTTGATCTCTTTTGTAAATCTAATTTTTAATTTATAATCATTTCTTTCTGTTCTTTTCTTTTTAAAAATAGTTATCACTATTTCTCCTTCATTTCTTAAACCGTCTCCACACAACAGCCCTCCCTTTAAGAAATATGTATAGCCAAAACAAACCATATGGCCATATATAAATATGTGTTTCAGGAACAGTTAACAAAAGAATCATTGCAAAGTATTAAACACCAAATGATATATATATATTCCCCAAACACTCATAATTAAGAAAAATGTAACTCAGAACAGTGGGAGCAGCTAGGTGTTGCACTGAGTGCCAGGCCTGGAATCAGGAAGAGTGAGTTCATCTTCTGAGTTCAAGTCTGACCTCAGACGCTTAATAGCTCTCTGGCCTTGGATAAATCTCTTAACCCTGTTTGCTTCTACACTGGGTTAAAACACCCCCCAAAGTTTCAGCTCACACAGAGCAAATTGGCAATGATGACCAAAGATAAGCAACTATTAGAAGAAGCCTTGAGAAGATAGAAAGATTGCAGCATTGTTGGTAGAGCTGTGAATTGGCACAATAATTCTGGAAAGCAATTTGGAATTATGCAAATAAAGTGACTAAAATATATGTATCCTTTGAGCCAAAGATTCCCTAATTGGGCTTATGCCCCAAACTTCCTTTTACCTTTTTGCTCTTCTTTTAAATTGCTCTTGTTGATGTTAATTCAGGTCTGATTCTTCCTAACCCCATGGATAGAGGGTACATAAGGCCTTTCTATCCTCCACTAGCTCCCAAAGACTGTCCAAGCTCATATGCATTCTTTCCATGACACTGTCCATTCATCTCATCCTCTGCTGTCCCCTTTTTCCTTCAATCTTTTTTCCTAACAAAAGCGTCTTTTCCAATAAATCCTGTTTCCTCATTATGTAACCAAAGTATTTAAGCTTCAGCTTCATCACTCGTCCTTCCAATAAGTAGCCTGCGTTAACTTTTTTAAGTATTTGACTGATTCAATTTCCCGGCTGTCCAAGGGACTCTCAAAAGCCTTCTCCTGCACCAAAATTCAAAGGTGTGGATTCAGTGGTGCTCAGCTTTCCTTATAGTCCTACTCTTATAGTCATAAATTATTAATAAAAAAACAACTTTGATTATGCAGACATTTGTTGGCAAAAACATGTCTCTGCTTTTTAATATGTTAACTAGATTTGCTATATCTTTCTTTGTGAAGAGCAAGTGTCTTAACTTCATGGCTGCAGTCATCACTTGCAGTGGTCTTTGAGTTCGGGAATGTAAAATCTGACATTGCTTTCATTTTTTCCCCCTCTATTTGCCACGAAGTGATAGTACCAGTTGCCAAGAATTAAGGTTTTTTTTTTTTAATTTTATGCTTCAAGCGGACTTTTTTACAGTGTCCTCTTTTACCCACATCTAGGCTTCTTAATTCCTCTTCACTTTCTGCATTAAAGAGTGGTATGGGGGGGCGGGGCCAAGATGGCAGTGTAGAAACAGCTCATCCAAGCCACTCTGCCCCCACATTCCCCCCAAACAATGTAAAAGGGGACTCTGAACAACTTCTGGAGCCCCAGCACCCACAGAACGACACAGAGAAGCTAACCTCCTGCTGAGGACAGCCCAGCAGCCCTGCAGGAAGGACCAGCACAGTGGTCTGGGACCTGGCAGAGTGCAGCGCGCAGAGCGCAGGAGCCAAGCCGAGCCTAGCCCAGGTCCGCATGAGCCGAGGTTTTAGCCCCAGGGCGGCAGGGCCAGCAGCCAGCTGGAGGAACCCCAGAACACCAGGAGCTGTGGCAACTCCAGAATTATCAACATAGACTTGCCTGGGACAAAGTAAGAGGTTAGTGTCCTATGGACTTTGTGACTGGTATTAGGGAATGCGTCGGCTCCCTCCCCTGGGGGCTAGAAGCCACTGAGGACAAACACCATTTTGTAGTTTTCAGAGGCAGCTCCCGCTCCCAGCCTGCAAATTTGTAGGGAGATCCAGCGATCAGTCTTGGGGGGTAATCGCTCTTGCTTTAACCTCCCTGGATCTGGATTGTGATCTAGGGTGGAAGTCGTGGGTGGGTTTACAGCTTGCCAGAAACGGAAGTTGCCCCCCACACGTTCGGGACGAAAATTCCTCTATCTGGCCTTAAAACCATAGTGTGGCAACAAGCACAAAAGTCAAGTAATTAAGTGGCAACATGCCAAGGCAAAGGAAACAGAAAGATGCAACCCTAGACTCCTATTTTGGGGGCATAGAGCAGGAAAAGGACTGTGAGGTCAGAAGTCCTGCTCCAAAAGCCCCAGGGGAAAACATGAGCGGGTTGCAGGCCATAGAGGACCTTAAGAAGGACTTTAAAAATCAAATAAGAGAAGTGGAGAAAAATTGGAAAGAGAAATGAGAAGGATGCAGGAAAAGTATGAAATGAGGGTCAACAGCCTGACTGAGGAAAACAACACCTTAAAAAATAGACTAACTCAAATGGCAAAGGAGGCCCAAAAGGGCAATGAGGAGAAGAATGCCTTAAAAAGTCGAATTTGCCAGATGGAAAAAGAATCTCAAAAGTTCACTGAGGAGATTCATTCCTTCAGAGTTAGACTGGAGCAAATGGAAGCTAATGACTTTATGAGAAATCAAGATGCTGTTAAGCAGATCCAAACAAATGAAAGATTAGAAGGCAATGTGAAATATCTCATGGGAAAAACCACTGACCTGGAAAATAGATCCAGGAGAGACAATTTAAAAATTATTGGACTACCTGAAAGCCATGATCAAAGAAAGAACCTAGAAATCACCCTTCAAGAAATTCTCAAGGAAAATTGCCCTGATGTTTTAGATCCAGAGGGCAAAATAGAGGTTGAAAGAATCCACCGATCACCTCCTGAAAAAGATCCCAAAAAGAAAACTCCCAGGAATATTATAGCCAGGTTCCAGAATCCCCAGATCAAGGAGAAAATACTACAAGCAGCCAGGAAGAAACAATTTCAATATTGTGGAAACACAATCAGAATAGCCCAGGACCTGGCAGCTTCTACACTGAGGGATCGAAGGGCATGGAATATGATATTCCAGAGGGCAAAAGAACTGGGAATGAACCCAAGGGTCACCTACCCAGCAAAACTGAGTATTTTGTTTCAGGGGAAAATATGGTCATTCAGTGGAATAGAGGACTTTCAAGCATTCTTCAGGAAAAAAACAGAATTGAATAGAAAATTTGACACCCAGACACAAGAAGGAAGAGATGCCTGAGAAGGTAATCAGGGAAAAGAAATCCAAAGGAACTTATCAAAGTTGAACTATTTACATTCCTATATGGAAAAGCAATAACTGTCACTGATGATATCTTTCTCACTATGAAAATAATGGAAGAAGGGTGTGTGGTCATATGAATACATATGTGAATGTGTGTGTATATGGTTACAGTTATATATGGATAGAGGGCATAAGTTGAATTTGTTGGGAAGGGAGAATACTCAAGGGATGAAATTATGAGATGAGAGAGGAAAGTGGCAAGAGGAGATGGGGAGAGACAGGGTAGTGTAAACTATCCCATGCAGAAGAAGCAAGGGGAAGTAGTTGCAAAAGAGGGGGAGAATAAGGAAGGCTAAAAAGGCAAAACCACATTCAAACTGAATTTGGTTCAGGGAGAAAATGACATACATAGTAAATGGGATATCTCAACCTGCAGCAGGATAGGGGGAAGGGGGATGGGAGGAGGGATGATGGATTGGAGGGCATCCTTGGGGTGAGGGGAGGTTGGAAGAACCCACTATAAAAGAGGGACAGGATCATGTAGGGAATGGACCAGGTGGGGGGTGGGATGAGTGTGAGGGAATTATAAGCAGCCTTGTACAATATATCTACTATGATAATGTTTTGCATAGCTAGACATGTACAACATATACTGAATTACTTATCTCCCAAGAGGGAATGGGTGACAAGGGAGGAAGGAAGTGGATCTCAAATTTGAGGTCGTAACATTAAATGTTTCAAATATATATAAATACTATTATTAATACTCTTTTGCTTGTAATAGGGAGATAAGATGTGCAGGCATTGGGATGCAAAGACTCACCTTCCTCTAATGGAAATGTCAATGGGGGTATGGGAGAAGGTATGGGAGAGAGCAGATTGGAGGAAGCGATATCTTGTGGGACTGCTATTCTGGGAGGTTGGGTAGGGAATAATGGGGGGAAAATGATTGTAACTCAAAATCTGGCGGAAATGAATGATGTAAAACAGAAGTTAATAAAGTATTTGTTTAAAAAAAA
>WOXC01011925.1:0-17218 GCA_011680675.1 Gymnobelideus leadbeateri | reverse complement strand
AACTCAGGTCCTTCTGACTCCAGGGCCAACGCTCTACACAAACAAAAACCTAGCCGTGTGACCTTGGGCAAGTTACTTAACCCCAATTGCCCTCCAAAAAGCAAAAAAAAAAAATGATTTAGCGTTCAATTTGAGGTGATTCCAGGAGGTTTTCTGTAGGAAAATAAACCTATATGTCTCCATACCTAACACATGCGGCCATACCCTTCCCACTCACATCTCCTTTCCTCTATTCATTTTACCATCTTTAATCAGGATAATGGAAACCCTAGGGCAAGGGTTCTTTACTTTTTGCATGTTGTAGACCTCTGGAAGTGTGGTGAAAACAATAGATCCTTTCTCAGAATAATGTTTTAGAACATATAAAGTAAAATATACAAGATTATAAAGAAACTAGTTACATGGAAATATAGCCATCTAAATATTTTAAAAATTAGTTCACAGTACCCAGATTAGGAATCCTTGTTCTAGAGGAAGAAAAGATGTAAAAAAAAAAAAACAGTAATGGAGATCAAGGAAGGCCCACTTCTGGAAGTCATCTTCTGTTTAGATGAAAGTACTGTGTTAGAAACTGGAATGCTCAGGCCTTAAGCTCCTCACTGTACTTATCACCAGGCCATGGCCACTGCCTTATGCCTCCAGGAACCACAGGACTCACACTCAGAGACGTAACTAACAACTCTGGCACCTGGAGTAAGAACCACAACATGTACCCAGGACAAGCAGCATGAAATCTGCCTTAAAATAAACTTTTATGGGCAAATTCAGTTGATGGAGGGGGAGAACTCAGGATAACACCTTATACTGGAGAAACAGAAACCCTGGGACACCTTAAGGTAGCTGGGGAGGGATAGAAAGGGAGCAAGACAGGGGTTTAGCCAGGAAGGACCTCAGCTGTAGAATTGCCTTTGGTGGGAGGTGAAGTGGGGAAAGGGAGGAATCAAGATATCTGCAGCTTCTGGGGTGGCTAGGTAGCACAGTGAATAGAGCACTGGCCCTGGAGTCAGGAGGACCTGAGTTCAAATGTGACCTCAAATAGTTAATGCTTAATAACAATATGACCTTGGGTAAATCACTTGCCCTCCAAAAAAAAAAAAGAGATCTATAGCTTCCTGTTTTAACTAATTAGTCTTGCTTACTAGGTATTACACTCAGTTGTTTCTGTGTAAGGAGGATAAGGGCTATCAGTACCTTCTAAATTCCAATAGTTGGGGCAAAGCCCTGGTCATCCTATTGTAGTTATGGCACCCATATGCCTGGCTACCCTTTCATTTTCTACATAGATTTTCTGCATATATTTGTTTGCATGTTGTCTCACCGATTTGATTGTAAGGTACTTAGGGATAAGAACAATCTTTTCTCTCTTTTTGCATCCCCAGCGCTTAGCACAGTGCCTGACATGGCACTTAATAGATGTTTATTGATATTGATATTCAAAGGTATACATGGATACCAGTGAAGGAATGAGCCATTTTTCAGGTACCCCTGTGCTAAGATAAGTATGTTTTCACATGAATACAAGGGCATATTCAGGGGTTTCATGGAAGAGGAATCCCTATGAGGTCTGACTATATTCATTTTTTTCCTGTTTAATTATGGCTTCTGACAGAGTAGGCTCGGCTGCTCCAAAAATCCCTGTTCCCGATTCACCCAAGTTAAGTTTCCAGCCAGCCAGAACTAGGGAGATTTTTCCCTTGGACTTGGGAGGCTAGAAGATGGATATTTTTTAATTAGAAGCTGTTATTAATGGGAAATGCTGCAAATTAAAACTAGGCCTCCTCTCTCTCCTCCTCCTCCCTTCCCCCACTATATTTATCTCTGATCTCAATTAGAGAGTTCAGGGATTTGCTGCTGAATAGGATTCTTGGAGATGAAAGCTGATTGAGACACAAAAGGGAACAGAAAGGGTGGGATGGGTGGGAATGGGGAGAGGGAGAGTGAGGGGAGATGGGAAAGTCAGGAATGAGGGGGAGGGAAGGAAGAGGTCTATCTCAAATAGTGAAAGTCTTTAATAAGGTCACCTGTAACCGCTAAGGCCAAATGGGCAAGTCCTGGGAGTGAAAGTCACATTTCTCAGACATGTCTATTTTGGAATTTGTCTAGGGAGGGCTCTCCCAGTTTGTTTCCATCAAAACTTGAGAAACAAATGCCAGTCCTCTTAAGGAGAGAAAAAAAGATCCATTTACATATTATTAGGGACAGCAAAGGTTTGAATTACAGAAAGAATTCTCTGGGAGACAGAGAATTAGAGAAGGCAGGCTAAATAGCTGAACTATTATGGAAATCCTGACCGACCTTTTCCTTCGACACCTATTTGTCATTCCTCCAGTTTTATAACAGGATCATAGAAGGGGCCTTAGAAATCATTGAATTCAGTCCCTTTATTTTACATATAATAAAAATGAGGACTGCAGAGAATGGGTGACTTACCCAAGGTCACTGAAGAGATATCGAAATATTCATAGTCTTTGGATTTTCCTTTTATTCCAAAACTTATGATTTTTTAGGTGAAAGAACCCAAGCCCGTGGAATAAAAGTGACTTGCCCAAGGTTGCCCCTTATAACTGGCATGTAGTTAGCTCTTCTATTTGCCCATTGTCCAACTTTCATTTCATTTCAACCTCCCAACAGTTCTGCAAGGTAAGCACTATGGATTCTATTAGCCTTATTTTACAGATGAAAAAAACTGGGGTTAAGAAAAGTTAAGTTCCATCATCATCATCATCATTGCATTTATCTTGTACTTTAAGGTTGAGAAAGCATTTTTACAAATACTTTCTTTGATCCTTACAACAACCCTGGGAGATTAGTGCTATTATTACCCCTGTTTTACAGTTGGGAAAATTGAGACAGAGGCTAAGTGATTGGACCAGAGTTACACAGCTAATGAGTAATAGAGGCTGGATTTGAACTCATGTCTTCTGACTTCAGATCTAGGACTTGCTTATGGTTATACATCTAGTAAGTAACAAGGCCAGGATTTGAAACCATAGTCTGTGCCTCTAAAATTAGAATTTTTTCTACTATATCAGACCCACCATCTTCCATTACAGCTATAAAATAAATTTTGGAAGGATCAAATACTTTCACCTAAGAGCTGGGACTCACAGGAGGTCCACCAGTACCATGCTCTATACCCTATTCGGTAACCCACCTTTGTAGTCTCAAAACACGACACATTACCTGGTCCACAATAAGCATTTGCTTAATAAATGTCTTGGACTTAAGAGGTGGAGGAGGCATATAAAGGCTTCTTAGCCTTGGAAACACTGCTTAGACACCTGGTATCCTGGGAATTACCCAGTCTGCTTTCAAAGAAAATCCCCACTAGAAAACCACAGGGGAAACTCGTTATATCACCAATGAAAGCTTACATTGGTAGAATACACTCTTAAGGTCATCTACAGAAAGTCAGGAGGTGACACAGTGTATCAACTCCAGTATTCACCATCTCCTCCATCAAATATGCTGTTCGACTCTCAGCAAGTCAACCTCTCTTTCTGGATCTTCAGTTCCTCTTGCAAAACCAGCCAATAGAATCTTCAAAACCTAGGCAGCTCTAAAAGGATAAGAGACCTTGTCCTTGATCATAAAAAGAATAGGAGGGGTAACCAATCTTGGAGGTGGATGAAAATGACTAATAAAATTAATTGCAAAACCCTTTGCAGATATAAAGTACTACCAAAGTGCTTACTAATAATTACAAAAACTGCTGCCTTTTTTTCCAAGTGAATTCCTCGACTCTCATTTAAATATCCCAAGTGTCTCCGCCAGTAGTCACATAACTCTGAAGGAGTGGTGAAGAATCATAGCAGTGCAGGGCAGGATAAGGCCAAAGGGAAGAGGCAAGCTCTGTAACTCAGTCATGGACAGCAAAATCCTTCCCACAAGCAAGGCTCCCTGCTACCTACCAAATACAAGCTAAATTCCTCTGATTTTCATTCAAGATCCACTATGGCCCCCATCTTTCCAGTCTTATGCTAATTCCTCTCCCCACATACATTATCCAGCCTCTTCCTAGTCCACCACACTTTCCAGCCTCTTTGCCTTTGCTCATGCTGTTCCCAATTCCTGAAATGTACTTCTTCTCCCTCTATACTTATTAAATCTCTACTCCACTTTTTAAAATCCAACACAAATGTGACCTCCTCCAGAAAGCTTTCCCCAGTCCTTCCTGTTAGTACCAACTTTCTACCTTTGGACTTCACTGAGCATGGTTTCTTTGGTAGAGGCATCTAGGTAGGGTTAGCTAGATTTAGAGTCAAAAGGGCTGAGCTCAAATCTTGCTTCAGACACTTACTAGGTGTCTGAGCCTGGGCAAATCATTTATTTAGTGTCTATCATCAAGGCACTATACTAAGCAGAAAGATGGCATGGTGGCTAAAGTGCTGAGTTTAAAGTCAGAAGGACCTGAGTTCAAATCTTGCCTCAGATACTTATTAGCTATGTGACTCTGAGCAAGTCCCTCAACCTTTTTTTTTTCCAGTCACAGTTTCCTCACCTGTAAAATGTGAATGAGATCCGTGCCTACAGGCAACTGTTGTTGTTCAGTCATTGACTCTTCACGATCCCATTTGGGGTTTTCTTGGCAGAGATACTAGATTGATTTGCCATTTCTTTCTCCAGCTCATTTTATAGATGAGGAATATAGGGTTAAGTGACTTGCCTAGGGTCACATCTGTAATCCCCTGCTGTCAAAGGAGGCTGAGGCTGGTAGATTGCTTGATTTCAGGAGTTCTGAGCAGCAGTAGGGTTAAAGAGGATCAGATGTCTATATTAAGTCTGATACCAACATGATAAGCCTTCCTCCCTCCCCTCTCTGCAGGGAGCCACCAAGTTGCCTAAGGAAGGGAAAACCAGCCCAGGTAAGAAACAAAGCAGGTGAAAGCCCCCATGTTGATCAGTAGTGAGGTCAGGTATAGGGAGACCCAATTACAAACAAACAAAAAACAGCAGATAAATGATAGTACTTATCTCAGGGTCAAATGAGATAATATATGTAAAGTGCTTTGTAAACATTAAAACACTATATCAATGTTAGCAATTATTGTAATTCTCTAGCATATTTATCATACAATATTATACACTGTAGAGATAACATAGGGTGATGAATGAAGTACTCAGCCTGGAGTGCTCAGGGAGACCTGGGTCCATATTTTGCCTCTGATATTATCGGGGAGTCGGAAGGTACCCTAGAAGTTATTTAATTCCTAAATACCTTAGGTATCTCCTTAAGATCTGCAATCTGCAATGGAGGGTAGAGATCTCCCACTAACAAAATTACAGATCCTTCCTATATTTGGATACTGTGAATTATAGTTATCTATGTTTGTGCTCATCCCCATCCCTTACCCCCTCCTAGACTGCATACCCCATGAGGGCAGGAGCTATCTTATTTATTTCTCACCAGGCTGCACCCTAGATGTCTCACTATACCCTAGAAACCTCTTTAACATGGAAGATGACTCTTCCCCGGCATACATACCTTGGAAGTGCTCTCTGCCCTTATGGCTTTTCCGTTGCTTGGATGGTTCCTCCAGAACCTCCATTTAAGGAAGGCTCCCAGGCCAGCCTTGTCTTCATTCTCACCAGGTTGTCCTCCAGACTTGTCTACCATATCCCCACTCCAGATACCTTCTTCTGTTCCATACCCCACCCCATTCCAGCTTCCTTTTATGTGTTGTTTTCCTCCATTAGAATGTAAGCTACTTGAGGGCAGGATAGAGTCTTTCTTTTTTGCTTCCATTTGTTTTCACAATGCCTGGCACCTAGGAACCAGCTTAACAAATGCTTCCTAAATGCTATTTAAACTTTGTACCTCAAGTGGTATCCAGCATATTACTTTACATACAATAGCAGCTTAACAAATATTTATTGAGTTGAAATATGAGGAGTGAGGAAGAAGGGGAAGAGGGAATAAGTATTTATATAGTAACTACTGTGTTCAGGCACTGTACTAAGCTCTTCTACAAATATTATCTCATTTAGTCTTCACAACGACCCTTTGAGGAAGGTGCTATTATTAGCCCTATTTTATAATTGAGGAAGCTGAGGCTATCAGAGGTTGATTTGCCCAGGGTCACACAGCTAGTCAAGCGTCTACAGCCCAATTTGGACTCAGGTCTTCACAATTTCAGAGTCAGTACTCTATCCACTGTTCACCAGCTGCTTCCTCTAGCAGCATGTAGATATAGATATATAGACAGTAATCCTACTGTAGAAATCTTCAATATAATTTATTTTTAGAAACTATGGTGGTACTTTGAACAAGGTGGTAACATCAACTTCATTCAAAAAAAGTCAAAATCCAAATATCACTAAGGAGAGCCAAGTGGCTATGCTTCAGAAAATGCAGGGTCTAGGACAAAAATTATAAAACAGCCCCTCTGATTCCTTTCCATAGCACATAGTACTGGAACCATTGACCCTATGGGAAAGTTGGATGGGGTCTAGAGAAGAGGTAGGATGGACGGCAGAAAGGGCATTGGATTTGGAGTAAGGGAACCTGGGTTAGAATACTGCCTTTCCTACTTATTACTCCTACTTACCTCTGTGTACTTGTGTACTCTCTCTGACCCTCTGTTTCCTCGTCTATAAAATGAGAGGCTAGATAGAGCTCAAAGGTAGGCGGTGCAATGGATAGAATGCCAAGCCTGAAGTCAGGAAGACTCATCCCTCTATGTTCAAAATCAGGACTCAGACACATACTAGCTATGTGACCCTGGGCAAGTCATTTAACCCTGTTTGCCTCAATTCTTCATCTGTAAAATGAGTTGGAGAAGGAAATGGCAAACCACTCCAGTATTTCTGCCAAGAAAACCCCAGATGGGATCACAAAGAGTCAGACATGACTGAAAAGACTGAACAACAACAAGCTCTAGACCTATGATCTTAATCTTCCAAAGGACAATTATCTGTAGTAAAAGAAAAAGAAATTTCCACTGCAAAAGAAAATTTTAGCAAAAGAAAAATGAGTTAGAAATGTCCTAACTAAAGGGTGGGGATAGGTTGTAGAAACTTTGGCCTAAAGGATTTACTGCAATAAGATAAACAGCTATCACCCTGTGAGCTCCTAAAATCACCCAGGGTTTTTGATCCTACCGTTCTACATATTCCACACACACGAGCAATAGTACCAGCAATTTCCATGTGCCCTGTATTGCCAAACCCACCCACATTGACATTAGGGCCCATTATGTACCCAAACCCATTTTCTTTTACTGGCACCCTCTGTAAGATAAAAGAATAACCTGGAATCCAGGGCTAGAAGGGGCTCCATTGACCATCAAAACCAACTTCCATACAGATAAGAGAACCAAGGCTCAGAGAGACATGAAAGTATTTATTTAATTGCACATAGCAAGTTAGTTGCAGAGCCCAGATTAGAATTTACATATCCTGACTTCCGGTCCAGTGCTTTTTCTAAATACACTACACTACCTGAGCCGTGCACCAGGCAGCAGCACTAGCTTCCACCAACACCCCCGAAGCCCAGAGAGAGTGCCCAGCCTATGCCTGCACTGCAATGATAATCCCCATGGATAAGTGGTTATCTTCTATTGGAGTAACCAACACCCAGTAACACTGCCCAGCTCCAACCTCTGATTTCTAGAAGTGGCAGACTTATAGTAAAAAAAAAATACATAAAATAACAACTCACATTGCAAAGCACTTCCCTCACAACACTCCTGGGAGATAGTTAATATATCCATTATTAACCCATTTTACACATGAGAAACTAGGGTTTAGAGAGAGGTATGCAGTGTGGAGCCAGGGTTCAAACTGAAGGCTTCTCCAGCTACTTTTAGCAGTTCTCCAAACAATTCTTCCCAATTTCTGCTTCTTAGTACCTTCCTTTAGAGCCAGGAACCACTAAAATCTGTTCTCTAGCTAGAATGAGGCGCCAGCACCCCTCCACTCCAGCCCCTGCCAGTCTCAGGTCACACTCAGCAGCAGTATGTTTACTGTTGGTTTCAGCCCTTGCCTGCCACCTGCAGGTGGAACCTCAGCTCCCTCCCCACCCCACTCCTCAGCAACACCCCCCATCCGCCACTCCCCCCATTACTACCCCCAGCATCCCTCATCCAGGCAGAGGAGCCTAGTGGCTTCCTAACAGGCCAGGCAAGAAAGGACCAGACTCTGAAATTACAGACTCGTTTACTAATTGCTGTACGTTCCCTCTCTGTAGGTATATCATTGCCAGCAATTAGTACAAAGATCTTTTCCCACTCTTGTTAAGTTCCCGGGCTGCAGTTAAATGCTCCCAGATCCCATTTAAATGATTTCAAATGCAATTCATTCTGGCTCATTAAATAATTCCAGAGCAGTCTTTCCTTTCCTCTACCACCTCAGGAGCCACCATTTTCCCCAGGAAAAAAAAATATAGAATAGTAGAATGGGATATCAGGCAACAACTGGGACCAAGGGACAGAGAAGCCGAGGTGCAGTAAGGGAGAACTCCATGCAGATTGTCTTCTGTTCATTGTTTTACATTTCCCTCCTGCCTCCCTCCCTCCCTTCCCTGTTCCCTCCTTCCCTCTCTCTTTTTCTAACTCTCCCTCAGGCTCTCTCTCCCCCATCCTTTTTTCTCTCGGAAATGACTTCACCTGACAGCTATGGATTTAGTGCTTTTTTGCCAATTACTTATGCCCAGTGAGAAAATGGGTTTTTAATGTCTGTCCTTGTTCCGCCTAAGCTGGTTACCACATAGTGAAGCCCAACCCAGATTCCTCATCTCCCCTTAGCAGCCCCTTGCCCATGTCCCACATATCCCAGGTCAGGGGAAATAAGGCTTGAACTAGAAACAGAAAATGGGGAGAAAGGCAGGGGACAAAGCCTCAGGTTCCTAATCTGTGATGCGGGGTGATGAAAAGGATAAAGGGATGGACTTGGAACCAGGAAAACATTACATTCAAATCCTCCCTCGGGCTCTTCAGTGCGTGACTATAGGCAAGAAAGCTTATCTGAGACTTTTGTTTCCTATAAAATGGGGGAAATTACACCTGCAGTACCCACCTTAGAAAACTGTGGTTCTCATCCCTTTGACACTGATAATGTATATAAAAATGCTTTGCAAATTGTTTGATGATAAAAACGTCAGTTACTATTATGGAAGATTAGAATGTAAGCCCCTTGAGGGCAAGAACTCTTGGTTGCTATTGTTATATTTTTGTGTCTGTATCGGCTAGCCTGGCACATAGTAGGCTCTTCATAAATGTGAACTGAATTGAGTTGACTTTAAATAACAAGGTTGGAAGAGATGCTCTCTCAACCTCTTCAAGTTTCTAAACCCTGTAAGATGGAAGAGATGGAAGAGGGAGCAAGTAAGACAGAACTTCCCCTCTGCAGCATGCTTGATTGGCTGTGCTAAGAGCCAAGCTAGGAGTCAATCACAGAGCCCCAGCCCAGGCAAGGTTTAAAACTGGCACTCCCTTGTGTTTTACTGTTTATCAGTGACTTTGAGCCTTCACTAATACATTCAACATAACTCACCATAAAACAAATGCCTGTGTGCCCCTGAGAGGAATAGTATATTCAAGGTATAAGAAATATGGGCACCTATAAAAAGTGATATTTTAAAATGTCCATCATTGTACACACTCCACCTTCCCCCTCCCCACCACACCCAGCACCACCACCCCCACTCCCATGTCTTGTGCCTGGAGAGTTGTCCATTTTGCACAGTCCAAGTCCTGGCTTTGGACAGGAGGATTCTGGTCCCAGCTCTGCTTTGAGCCCTTCAGGTGACCTTGGGAATGTTGCATCAGCATCTCTCTTGGCTTCAGAGGATTTTCCTACCTAAAAATGAGGGAATGGGTTAGAGCAGGGGTTTTTAACCTGGAGTCCTTAGATCCATGGACATATTTCAGGGAGCCTATGAATTTGAATGGGAAAAAAATTAGGTTTATTTTCATTAAACCCCTAACTAAAATTTAATATTTCCTCCAATTATTTAAAAATTATATTCTCAGAAGGGTTGGGAGGGAGAACAAGCATGACTTAAGCACCAATTGCCAGGCACTGTGCTAAGTGCTTTACAAATATTATCTCATTTGATGCTCATGACAACCTGAGAGGTAGTGGCTGTTAAAGAAAGGGCAGTACACAAAAGTTAAGTGACTTGCCCAGGGTCTCCCAGTCTGAGACTGGATTTGAATTCAGGTCTTCCTGACTCTAGACCCAATATTCTATCCACTACACCATCTAGCTGCCATAGGGTTTAATTTTTTATTTATTTTATTTTTAACTTATGGAATAAAACAAGTATTTCCATAACATAGTATAATAAAAAGATGATTGCACATGAAACTGCAAATCTATTATGTGCAATTTGCCATTCCTTTTAAATATGTAATAAACTTATCATGTAAATTTCTTTTTTTTTCTTTTTCTTTTTTTCAGGTTTGATCAGATTTTGAAAAGGGTCAGTGACACAAAATAGTCAAGAGCTCCTGAATTAGAGTGTCTCTATGTTCCCTTCCAGTCTCTAGTATTTTATGATTCAGACACTGCCAGAAGCTTCCAGAGATTCTATCTCTAAAATCTCATCTAATTTGATGCCCCCCACCCCTTACACACACACACACACACACACACACACACACACACACACACACACACACAAGCTATGTAGATTGGGAGTCATATACACAGTAGTCATATACATTGGTGATGATAGTTAAATCCATAAGAGCTCATGAGATCACTGGGAGATAATACAGAGAAAGAAAACTCCTAGGATTATGCTATAGGAACATAGGATCATAGACACACAGCTAGGGTGGATCTGAAAGGTCCTTTAGTCTGACACTATCATTTTACAGACAGAGAAACTGAGGCACAGAGAGGTTAAATCCAAGGGAGACATGTCTAAGGTCACATAAGACTGAAATGGGAGAATTGGGACTTCAATTTCAGGTCACCTGACTCCAAACCCAACTCTCTTTCTGCTATGCTATTATACTTTATTTTAGAAAGGAGATATGAGGAAAATTCAGCTGAGACAGGTGAAGTGATTTGTTCAAAGTCCCTTAGCAAGTCAGTCAAGAGGGAATACTTTTCTTAGCATCTGATATTCAATTGCCACCAGTAAGAAAAGGAGCACTTTCAGGCTTACAGATTTCTTTCCTCACAATACACCTGTGAAGTAGATAGTATAGGTATTATCATTCCCATTTTATACACAAGGAAACCAGACCCCAAGATCACACCTACCAAGTATCAAACCCAGGTCTCCTGATTCCAAGTCCAATACACTCTACTATACCAAACTGCAACTCCTTTCCTGGTAGATGTTACCCCAAAATATTTACAAGCCTTGCCCAATCTCAGCCAAGGGTGTTAACACATAGAGAGTAGGCAGATCCAAGCTGAGCCTGCAGGAATGACAGAAGAGGGCCATAATAGCTCCTTAGAAGAAGTGAGATGGAAAAAATCTGTTCAGAGTGGGATTTGGCCATTTTCCCTAGGTTAGGAGGGTAACTGTCTGGGGAACAATCCAAGTGCCTGGTAAATACATAGTGCTTCATGCCTAGCACAGTGGATAGAGAGCTGGCCCTGGAACCTGGAAGACCCAAGTTCAAATTCTAGCTCTGATACATACTGTGTGTGGCCCTAAGCAAATTACTCAAGCTCTCAATGTCCCAGGTAGATTTCTAAGATAGCTCAGGTCCAGTTTCTATGCCTCTCCACTTTGGGCAAGAGATATGTTCTGTTCGAACTCTACTAAGCTAAAGTGGAAATATTTTATACTATTTCATATATATAACAGGTAACATATCTCTTGCCTTCTCAATGGGTGGGGAAGAGGTAGAGGGAAAGAGAGAATTTGAAACTGAAAAAAAAATATTTTAATTTATTTTTGTCTTTTTTTGGAGGGGGGAAGGCAGGACAATTGAGGTTAAGTGACTTGCCCAAGGTCACACACCTAGTGAGTGTTAAGAGTCTGAGGTTGGGGAGGCTAGGTGGCACAGTGAGTAGAGCTTCGGCCCTGGAGTCAGAAGGACCTGAGTTCGGATCCGACCTCAGACACTTAATGCACACACAAATAAAAACCTAGCCGTGTGACCTTGGGCAAGTTACTTAACCCCAATTGCCCTCCAAAAATAAATAAATAAATAAAGCTTAAAAAAAAAAAAAAAAAGAGTCTGAGGTCAAATTTGAACTCAGGTCCTCCTGATTCCAGGGCCTGTGCTCTATTCACTGTGCAGCCTAACTGCCCCCTTTTTAAATTTTTTTTTAAAGACCCTACTAAGGAAGCCTGATGTCCTGGGTGGACTACTGGGCCTAGAGTCAGGAAGACCTGTATTCAAATCCCAGCTGTGATACTTACAGTTCCATTCCCCCCTCAAGTCACTTAATCCCCATGTGCCAGAGGCTACTCCTTCATCTTAAATACTAAACCTTAGGTGAGTAGAAGAGACTTAGGGAAGGGAGTTCTAAATTGCAGTCATCAAGTATTTATTAAATGCTTTCTATACGCTAGGTTGTGAAGATACAAGAGGAAACAGTCCCTGTTTTCAAAGAGTTTACATTCCTGAAAAACTGTAACTAAATGAAATTATATTTTAAAGACACTTAGGAGAACTTTTTCAATAATCCTGTGGGGGAATCTTTTTGGAAAGCAATGATTTCTTTATAAAGCAAATTCCCTAATGCATTTATTTTCTGGATCCAGATTTTCATGTCAGAATTGTTTAAAGTGAGACTTCTTTTTTCTTTTAATTTTATTATTTTTTAAATTAACAGACTTTTTTTTCTCTTCTTCCCATTCCCTTCCCCTCCTCCCACCACCCGCACTGAACAAACGAATAGAGCGAAATAGAATAAAGTGAATAGAGCAAAAAAAAATAAAACTCTTATATTAAATATGCATAGTCAAGCAAAGCAGATCCCTTCATTGGTCATGTACAAATATATGTGTCTCATTCTGCATTTCTGAGTGCCTGCCTCCCTTTTAGGAGGTGGGTAATCATGCTTTATCTTCAGTCCTTTGGAATCATAATTTCTTCTAACGTTGATCAGAGTTCTAAAGTTTTTCAAAGCTGCTTTTCTTTTTATGATGTTGTCATTGTATAAATTGTTAATCTGATTCTGGCTTCTTCACTCTGAATTAGTTCTGAGTAGTCTTCCTAATTTCCTATGAACCTGTCCATTTCATTATTTCTTATGGTGCAATACTATTACTTTACACTCATATCATAATTGGTTTCCTGAATATGTGGACACCCCATAGTTTCCAGTTCTTTACTACTATAAAAAGAAATGCTACAAATATTTTTGTACATATGGATCCTTTTATTTTTTCTTTGATATCTTTGGATTATATGCCAAATAGTAGTATCACTGAGCCAAAAGGTATGCACAGTTTAGTGATTTGGGGGACATAGTTGCAAATTTCTTTCCAGAATGTTTGGACTAATTCCACTGCACATTAGTGTCTGACAAATATTGGACATCAGTGTGTCCACTACACATTAGTGTATGCCTGTTTTCCTACAGTCTCTCCAATATTTGTCATCTTTGCCAATCTGATAGGCGTGAGGGGAACCAAAGGGTTATTTTAATTTGCATTTCTCTAATTTTAGTGATTTAAAGCATTTTTTCATGTTTGTTGATAACTTGGATTTCTTCCTTAGAAAATGGCTTGTTCCTGGGGCAGCTAGGTGGTGCAGTGAATAGAGCACAGGCCCTGGAGTCCGGAGGAACTGAGTTCAAATCCAGCCTCAGACACTTAACACTTACTAGCCATGTGACCTTGGGCAAGTCACTTAACCCCACCTGCCCCCCAAAAAAGCAAATATATATACATATGTATCTTGGATATGAAGTCTTTATCAGGATACGAAACCTTTATGCAAAGATTGTTTCCTTAATGACCTTTCCCTATTAACTTTTACTGCATTGATTGTGTTTGTTTCCAAACTTTTCAATTTTATATAATCAAAACTGTCCATTTTATGTCATTTGGGATCCTTCCTACTTTGTGAACTCTTCCCCCAGCCATAGACTGGAAAGGTAATTTCTTCCTTGACATGCTAATTTGGTTATGATGTCTAAGTTATGTATCTTGATCAATGATGTGAAAAGTTTGTCTAATTTCTCTCAGATTGCATTCCAGCTTTTTCTAACAGGTTCCATCAAATAGTAAGTCCTTACACCAGTAACTGGGGATTTTGGATTTATCAAAAACCAGACCACTCTGTTTATTGGCTTCTGTGTTTGTATACTTAATCTGTTACACTGAATAATCTCTCTATTTTTTTTACCAGTATCAAATCATTTTAATGATTGCTAATGTAAGTCAGCATTAGAGGATCTCAGTAAACCCTTCTATAAATTAAAGTAGAGCTCTTAACCCTTTTCATGCCATGGACAACCAAGGACCCCTTCTTAGAATAATGTTTTTAAATGCATAAAAAATAAGTAAGATTACAAAGGAAGCAAATATATTTTGAGTTAATTTCAATGTCAATAATTCAATCTCAATATAGAAATAAAGAGGTAATTTTCTCATCCCAGTTGATGGACCTCCTGAAATCTGTCTAAGGGGTCACCAGACCCCAGATTAAGATCTCTTGACTTAGTCAAGAGTTGCCTGAGAGTCAGAGAATTTCAATAACTTGTCCATGATCACAAAGCTGATAAATATCATACATAAAATGAACTCAGATCTTCCTGCCTCCAGTTCTGGCACTTTCTCCACCAAGACATGCTGCCTTTCATTTGTAAGCTCAGTCTGTGTTGATCAAAAGGGAAATAAGTTCTGTGAGGGCATTTCTGGGTCTTCTCTGCATTCTATAGTTCTATGACTACAAGGACGCTCAGTGAATGTTCTCATGAGAAAAAGCTGAAACAAGAATAGGAAGAAGAAAATGAAGAATCTTTCCATTAAACTCCACAGTTGGAAAATCACAAGAAAAAGACCTGTCTACAGAGGACTGAGGTGATCTGTTCCATGCCAGGGACTGTTTTGTGGATGTTTTCCGAGAGACAGACAGCTGTTGCTGGTGGCGTCTTTGATCATCCATATCAGATGCTTTGATGCTGATGGCAATGTGTAATTGGTGAAAATTAAAGCTCAGTTAGAAAACAGGTTAAAGGGAAACTGGAAAATCGAAATAAGGGTCTCCATTCAGAGTAGTGGCATCTTCTCCTACTCCGTTCATTTCCCCCAGGAGATGTGGGAATCCCCAGCTTTCCTCCTACAGCCAAGGTCAAGCAAGCCTGGCCTGCATCCCAAAGCACAAACCTACCCTAAATTGGCTTGTCTGTGTGCCCCATTCACTTGCCAGGAAATACTCTTAGCCATCTGGTATACAGAGGAAAGCACACTGGATTTAAAGTTTGGGTTTTTTTTTTAAGGGTCCAGATAAGGATTTGTTAATTACTCTGTGTCTGTGAACAAGTCACTTCATTGGGACTCAGTTGTCTTATCTGTGTAATCAATATAGCTCATATTTATGTAGACTTACCATGTGCCAGGCATTTTACTGTTATTTATCATTATTAATTATTATTATTTCCATTTTTATCCTCATAGAAACTCTGAAAGGTAGGTGCTATTATTATCATCCCTATTTTATAGATGAGGAAACTGAGGGAAACAGTGACCTGCTCAGTCACACAACTAGTAAGTAGCTGAGGTTATACTGGGACTCAGTCTTCCTGACTCAAAGCTCATTGCTCTCTCCACCATGACACCTAGGGGTAAGACTAGACCTAACTTCCTGTTCTGTTCTAAACCCTATGATCCTTGGACCCTCTAGGGAAGGAGTAATCTATTTTCTCTCACCATGAGATGAGATATCACAATTTCCCTTCATTTCCCTATTTCATCCCCTCTTCTCAAGAAAAAAAAAATCTCCTCCATTTCTCCCAGGTCACATTGCCCCATAACCAACTTTACTTGGAAATAAGGCAATATACAGGGCCCCTCCCCCATCTAGATTCCACATGGCCTTCCATGCTCATCCTCCCACATCACAGGTTCATAATTACAGAGCTAGATGGAAATTTACAGGTCGTCCAATGCAGCCCCTTGATTTTACAGTTGAGGAACTAAGGCCCAAAGATGATTAGTGAATTGACCCTAAGTCTCAAAGGAAGTAGGTGGCAGAGCCCTCATGCCCCTGTACATGCACAGAAAATTAACCATGGCTATTGTACAAGGTAAGACTGGAGCACAACCCAGGAGCCTAGAAACCAGGTCAAGTGTTTGTTGGCTTTGAAAGGACAACCACAAGAACAGGCCCAAGGCAAACCTCTGTTTACCTAAAGGACCCCCAAGTCGGTAACTATTCTTTAAATATACCCAGTAATATGTTGGCTGTATTCCCACTTGAGATTTACTCGAATCTCACATCAGACAGATGACACTATCATATATCTTGTGGCAGAGCAGAAAGAGAAATCAGAGAACCTGGGTCCAAATCCTGCCTCTACTACTGCTTGTATGACCTCATTAGTCACTCAACTTCATTAGGCCTCAGCTTCTTCAACTGTAAAATAAAGGCCCTAGCACTCTCAAGCATCCTTTCTAACCTATCCCTATTATTGGTTACTCCCCTTCACACACTCGACAGCCCAGCCAAACAGGTCTTTGTGCTGCTCCACAAACTTAACACCCTCTCTATACCTGCACACGACCTGGGCCCCATATGCCTAGAAGGTACTCTGTTCTCACCTCTGCTTCTTAGAATTCCTAGTTACCTGCAGAGCTCAGCTCAAGTGCTAGCTTCCATAAGAAGCTTTTCCAGATTGTGTCAGGCACTAGTTCCTTTCCTCCCTCCCCTAGCCCCACACTATCTTGTATATAATTGTGTGTGTGGGTATATGGATGTGTATATACACACACATATACATATTTGTATGTGTTTATAGATATAGCTATATAGATGTATGGGTGGTCACCCTTGATAAGATGTTAGTTCCTTGAGGGCAGGACTTTTTTTCTTTTTTTTTTCTTTGTAGAATCACTAGCTAGCACAGTGACTGATGCATAGTAGGCCCTTTACAGATGCTGAGAGTGAGAAGGGGGAAAGGAAGAAGGAAGAAGGGAGAGAGATGAGAAAATGGAGAGAGAGAAAAAGAGATGGAAGTGAGGGGAGAGGGAGAAAGAGAAAAATGTGTGTGTGTGTGTGTGTGTGTGTGTGAGAGAGAGAGAGAGAGAGAGAGAGAGAGAGAGAGAGAGAGAGAGAGAGAGAGAGAGAGAGTACTA